>CAUYLG010025159.1:0-131499 GCA_963573385.1 Cacajao melanocephalus | reverse complement strand
GCTGAGTGTGGGGCTAGGGGTGGAATGCAGGAGTGGGTGTGGGGAGCCTGCATGGAGAAGGCAGGCGCCGGTAGGATGTCCGGCCTCCTGATAAGTGTTATCAGGAGCAGAGGGGGTGAGTATTGTCCATCCAGCTCCTGGCGAGGCTATCGGCCTAACAGTAGGTCCATTTCACCTAAGCTAGAAAATTTGTGTTCATAGTATTTATTATCCTTTTAATGTCTGAGGGATCAGGAGTCATGACTTATCCTTCATTTCTGATATTGGTAATTTGTGTCTCCTCTCTTTTTTTTCTTGGTTAGCTTGGATAGCAGTCTGTCAGTTTTGTTGATCCTTTCAAATAACTTGCTTTTGTTGATTTTTCTCTATTTTTTCAATTTCATTGATTTCTGTTCTAAATTTCTTTTTGTAAAGAAAAGTCTTCAGTTTGCTTTAGGCTTATATTACTCTATTTTCCTCTTAGTTCCCTAAGATGGAAGCTTAGGTTATTGATTTTAGATCTTCTTTTCTAATATATACATTTAATCCTATAAATTTCCCTTTAAGCATTGCTTTTGCTGCATCCCTCAATGTTACATCCCACATATGTTATATTTTCATTTATTTCACAATATTTTTAAATTTGTCTTGAGACTTTTTTGACCCCTGGGTTATTTGGAAATGTGTCGTTTAATTTCCAGGTATTTGAGGATTTTCCAGCTATTTTTCTGTTATTGGCTTCTGTTAACAGTTCAGTTCCATTGTGTTAGGATTTACGGCAAACTGGCTAGGACTTGGGCTGTATTTCATGTTTGGTGTAACTAGGTGCCAGAGGGTTCAAATTCCTCTAGTGTCCTTGTTGTTGTCTTTCCTCTTGATTGTGAGTTTCCCTGAGGACAACTCCTCTAGAGAGTCTGTGTCTTACTGCTTTTCAGCTGTGATCCCCTATTATTATACTGTAGCCCTGTTGGGGTGGTGGTAAAGTATGGGGGAGGTGGTAATTTTATAGTCCTCTGATTTGTGGCTATGACATTCACACATTTTTCTCCAGTAGTATAGCTTTTTGTCCTCCTTGCCCTCCACTTTCTTCTTTGACTGCAGCATTCCCAGTGTGTTTACTCGAAGCCCTACACCCTGTTGAGTTTGTTCCCCTGCTTTAGGTGAGATAAGAAGGCTAGAGGGGGTTGGAGTGGGAGGCATGTCCTTCTCCCAACTGGGATAAGGCTCAGGCAAAGTATTTTCCCCTGAGGCCTTTGTTATGGAGAAATCTCTGGGCAAATTTCGCAATGATTTCTCTTTCCCTCTCCTTGTCAGAGCTGGGAGGGATTCTTTCTTAGATCTTCACTGTGAGAATTTGGTGGGATTCCTGGAGGTAGAGCTTTCGTGTGGGAGCTCACCTAACACCGTGGTCCCCAGGAGTTTCTTGTGCTTATGCTAGTCCACATTCAGCCTTCAGCAACTTGTCCAACTTGCCATTTGTGTTTCTACCAATTCCAGCCATTTCTATACCAGGTAAGCAGATCTCAGCTGTGTCTCTTTGAATAAGCTTGTCTCTTCAGATTTTGTGGTGGCAGTTTCCTCTGCAACCTCTGTTTTCCAATGGGTCCAAGAAAGATCACTGATTTTTTTTTTTCAGTTTCTCCAACCTTTTCTTGTTGTAAGGATGAGAGTAATAACTTCTAAGCTCTTTCCTTGCAGGAGCTTAATCCAGAGGTTCCCCAATTTCATTTAATAAAACCATTTTGGTCCCTTCTTGAAGGAATATATTTTCAGCTCCATTTTGTTCCAATTTATGACACGTGGTAGAGGAAGGGGTTACTGTAATGCTTCAGGGGGTATGTGCTACATGTTTTTAAAATCTGGATTGCCAGGTAATCCAGAGATACTGTAGCTGTATGGGTAAGTTCTATGTAGTGAACCATATGTCATAAGTGTTGGGTCTCAGTGAGATACTAGATTATCCTATACTTCATTGATGAGCTAAGTCTTACCTTTACTTTCTAAGGATTGGAAGCACCATTTTATGATCTTGCCAGTAGAGCATTCTCAGTTAACTGTGCAATCAAATTATCATTTGGAATTCCTCAAAGATAAAGGCCTCTCAGAAGTCATTCATTCAATCCAATATATGAATGACCAAGCAAAAAAATCATCACTAAAATGATAGAGTATGAATTTGGAAGAGACCTTAACATTATACTTGCTAATACCTCCTCATGTTACAGATGGCAAACCTGTAAACGCACAGAGATTAAGGCAGTTGCCCAAGGTGACACAACTAGTGAGTTATGGAGCTAGGATTGGAATCTACAACTTCTCACTGCAGGACAATGGGTCTGAGTATACTTTGTTCCTATTAACTTTTATTTAAAAAACAAATAAGTCATCTTCCTCTGCAGGCTTTCCCTCCTGGTGTTCCAGAAGCTGTCACCTACTTTGTCCATAAGTATGCCAGTAATCTGCCTCCCAGAACATAGGTCTGCTCTTTGCAATGTCCTGTCTACTCCTCCAGTTGCATTGCTATTATTTTTTCTTTTCCAAATCACTTATATAACATAAATATGCCTCACTATAAAAGATTCAAACAATACACATGTTTTTAAAGTGTGAAAGTCTACTCTGTTCATCCCACTCCAGAGACAACCACCAAAAAGAATTCAGTATGATCCTTGCAGTTCTTTCTCTATCCAGTCGCATATGAAAAAAAAAAAAAAGACATATTCTGCTTATTTTGTGACTTGATTTTTCATGTAATATGTCTGGAATAGTTTTCTATTTCAGTACACATCAGTCTACTTCTTTCCTTGCACTAGACACTTTTATTGTTTCTGGGTTTTTGCTACTACAAACAGTGCTGCAATGAATAACATAGATACACTGGTGTACACAGGTGCAACTGTCTTTAAGGGTAATTCTCACTATATATATATATATATATGCTTTTTTAAAACTTATTTTTCTGTTCATGACATCACACAATTCCTATTAAATCCAAGGAGAATCTCACAATTGATATATTCTCTCTTGAAATTTTTCCCCAGCTAAAGAGTAATTGCTAGTCTCGTGTGCCCAGTTTCCTTTTGGAAATTAATAGAGAAACCAATGTAGACTTAGGACAGAAGAACTGGATAATTGCTGCTTCTAAAACATTAATTAGAAGTTACTAGGCAGGATCATGCTACCCAAAGGATTTCCCAACACTGTGGTATGTAATGTGCTTTTAGGGCAGTGTCTCCCTACCCATCACATTCCCCATTCTCTTGTCAGTCCCATAAATGTGTACAATTGACAAGGAAGGAAGGAAGAGCAAGTAAGGGAGTGGAGTGCTGTTTGCTTTTTGTGGAGAGCCCTCTCAGCAATTTTGTCAAATCTAGCCCCTTTACTTCATTGCTACATTACTTTCAGTGACATCTTAGTCCAGTAGGAGCCTGCAGATACCAAGCCAAAGTCCTGCAGATATAAAACCAAAGTTATCAAAGTTGGTTACTTTGATAACTCTGGCAATTAGCACCCTGGTTCCACTGGTCATGAAAGTGGATTGAGTCAGGAACTTCCAGAGTGGAGCAGATGCTGGGACTAAGAGGACTACAAGAGATACTCCTCAAGCAAATATCTCCAAGCCAGTGAAGATGGAGCTGTATCCAATGGGAATAAAGAGTCAGAAGGAGGTGTTAGAATCTCAATTCATGCTTGTCTCTATAGCTTTCCCTATCCCTTTCTGCCATGTCCCACCTTTCTGTATCTCTCATAACTGTCAAACTTCATTTCAATGTCATAGTTTTGTTGGGGTTCTTGCAGTTCCATTTCCCACATCCTTCATCATCCGTTTTGTTGTCTAGCTGTCAGCAGAGTCAGGATAGAGTTTCTTCTTTGTTGTCCTTCCTGCATGTTAGACACTTTGCAGTTTTAACCTGCTGTGAACAGGAACCAAAGCAGTGGATCACTAAATGAAATGAGTGCAGGGATGAGATTCAAAACAACACAGGCACTGCCCAATCAAATTGGCTGTCAGACATAGCACTGGGGCAGTGTCCTGGAGCCTCTTGGTATTCCAGCTGCTGGATCATGGGTAAGTTCAGGAGTTTCTAGGGTAGGGTGAGGTGGGGGAGGAGAGTCCTCAGGAAAAAGTGGTTATTTATCTGCAGCTACTGAAGTATTTCAGTATTTAGCAAACTGGTATGGCATACAGGTGCATACCAACAGAATAGCTGCCCTGAATAAGTGTCCCCGGGCTCAAACTAGTAGTATACTAAAGCATAATGCCTATTCAGGACTTAGATGGGAGGGCTACTCAAACAACATTTGCTTTTTGGTCACTGGATTTAGTTAAGTGGGAAAACAAAATAGAAGCAAAATGAAGGCACAAGTTGCTAGATAGAAACTTCCTACAAATGTCGATTAATTATCTGGGCTTCTGCTGTAATGTACTATCAGACAAATAGGTGAAATGGGATGTGAAAGAGTTTATGTGACTTACTGGGAGATCTAGAATGGATGAACCAGTACAAGAAGGGAAGTGGGGTGCAGGTATGGAAGTAAGAAGTAGCATATAATAAGCTCTTAGTATTTGCTGTTTAATACAAGCAAAGTTTAAATGACCACAGGATGAATATCTGCTGATGTGTGTTAGGCATAATGTTGAATTTTCTGTACATGTGGTTCCAGCCTTGCAAAAATATTATATATCCCTGTAAAACTGAAACAACATTTTTAAAAGGGACTATTTTCAAGTCCTGTGATATATACCAATAGCCCTGCCCCATTTCTTTGAATGCTTATTTATTTATTTAGGCTGTTGCCAATTAGTGAGCCCTCATGCAGCTGTGATATTACTGAAGCAGTTCTTCAAGGTCTGTGTATGAGATTTCTTCCTATCCTTTTTCCCCTTGTGTTTTTGTTAGTGTTTAACTAGTTCACTTAATCAGTTACTGTTCAGCCCCCTAGGTAAATTTCTAATGGCATATTGGTTAGGGATTTAAATAAACATTATTCTTAAATAAGGTTTTTTTTTCTTGTATTTTAAGGGGGTTTCTAGTTTTAAGCATCATGTGATTTTTTAGAAAAAAAATTAGAAAGTAGTTTCCATGATGGGAACTGAGTTAAATACATTCATTTATATGCCTCCTCATTCAAGCACTGTGTTTCTAAAGACCTGTTGTTAAGTCTTTAGACCCGAGTGTAACCCTACGGGAAAGCTGTTTCAATGTTGACTTTTTTCTCTGACTGATTTACTGTATGTTTTTCCTGGACTCAGGCAATGCAGATTAGCCTTTTGGGGGCTTTTTGTTCTACCATTTAAGTTGAGGTCTAATTGTACTTTAACTTGAATAATTTTTCTGTTAGGACATAAAGTTTTTTAATATACAACATTCACTATGCCTTCAAAATTTGAGAGAAATATTACTTTTTTTCTTTCAGAGGCAAAAAAATCTAGATTCACCTAAGTACTTCAACCTGACATGTAGGCTCATTGTTTAATTTTACTCTGCCTTTCTTGGCAGCATATTTACACACCAGAATCTTAACTCTAAATACATTGTTTTTTGAAAAGGCTTTTGCATTTTGTTACTTTGTGCTTCATTAGTTAATGGGTAGATCATTTCTACTGCCATTCTTGACAGCTAAATTTAAAAAATTTATTTTCTTTCTTCTAAATTTACTAACTTTCTACTAAAAAATGCTAAGAAAAGGCCGAGCGCAGTGGCTCATGCCTGTAATCCCGATACTTTGGGAGGCCGAGGTGGGTGGATCACCTGAGGTCAGGAGTTTGAGACCAGCCTGCCCAACATGGCAAAACCCTATCTCTACTAAAAATACAAAAAATTAGCCAGGCATGGTGGGTGCCTGTAATCCCAGCTACTTGGGAGGCTGAGGCAGGAGAATCGCTTGAACCCAGGAGGTAGATGTTGCAGTGAGCTGAGATCACGCCACTGCACTCCAGCCTGAGCGACAAGAGCAAAACTCCGACTCAAAAAGCTAAGAAAAGAAACCAGTCAGATGTGGAATATGACCAGTGACTTAAGCTGTTTGTCCTCAAGTCAGCTATAGATACCTTGATGAAAGAGTGTGAACAAGTTAAACCTTTTCATTGATGAAACCTAAAATAGCAGCAATGGCTGTCATCATTATCATTATTATACATTTTAAAATATATTGTTTTTCCTATTCTAAAAAGTATGATGAATATTTTTAAATTCGCAGTCCACTCTTGTGTCAGATAACCATTTAGAGGTCTTCATGGGCTAAAAGTTTTCAAAATATTTCTATAGGAGCCACTGGCATAGTAAAAATTGGGAAATTATCTGGTCAGATCAGTGTTTCAGAAAGAATTCTGTTTATCTCAAAATATTCTGTTATTGTGTTTTTACCATAGGATGCATTAAAAATTGGTAAGAATTTCTTTGTCTTATTTTTACAGTAGTATCAGTTGACCTACACTGGGCAGTCTGTATAACGAACACACCCGAAAGATGACAAGTTTGCCAGAGAAGACAATGGAGAGTAGAAAAGAATAAAAGAAATAAAGCATGTCAAACTCTGATACTGGTGCCTCATTTCTTAATCTAAATTCTAACTAAATCTTGTTTTAGTATGAGGACTGCATCATAGCTACCAGCCCTCTAGTTCTCAAAGGAAGTAACTGTACGTGGAGTAAAAAGAAGCCCCTCCCTTAAAAGTGTTGATAAAGCATTTGAAAAACACATGAACTCTCATTAAAAGTTATGGCACCAGCTATGCAATCCTTTGAACTATACATTTTTATGTACCAAAAAAGGTAGTATCTTTGTTAAATTGACTGCTAAATAATATAGCTGCTAATGTGTGAAATAATCTAATAGATAATGTAAATCATACTAGATAATATAAGTGAATTCTGTAGTAGTCCTCAAATACAATTACAGGTAAAATTGTGTTTACTAAAGAACAACTTGGAAGGAGGCTTAAGAGTTTGGGCACGTTACCCTTTTTGAATGAGGTACACATACTTTTCTAAAAGTTTAATCGAATGACACTCACAGTTGGACCACACATGGTTTTTGCTTTTTATAGCAATGTAGCTCATGACCACTTAATACAGTCAGTTGCCACTACATTTTCAATCCTCCTCATTAATGCTAGACTAGTTCATCAAGTGAGTGAGATAATATAACAGTGATGAACTGAAAGCATGCAGGTCCCATGCAGTGCCTCACATTTCATAAGGTTTTGTTGTATTAACATTTCAGGGTGTATTGAACCTTAAGAATTGATGAGAGAAATACCATTTCAAAGCCCTACACACAGGGTCCAATTATTAGAGCACACTGTGACTGGGTTAATGTTTAACAGTAGCTGTCCTTCAGATTCCCTTAGGGAATCCTCCCAATGTAGAGAGTTGGGAGATGGCAATTTTATTCTTTACTGGACTGGCCAAATTGCACAATTAATTAAGACCTGCTTTAAAATAGCTTTCACAACCCTTTAAAACCATGGAAACATCATAGTGAATTTATTGTCAGGCTGAAATAGCTACTTTCATCCAGGTTGGATTAATGAGTATCAGAGTTGTTGCTTTCTGCGTAGAGCACTACTACTCAGAAACGACTCATTTTCTTGACTGTACTCTGGGTTTTTAAAGTGACGAGGTGCTTTTAAAGAACTGACCTTATATAGTAAGTTTATATGCATCTCAGTTTTTTACATTTTTCTTTATGATTTGTACATAAAGAAGCATAAAACATGTATACAGTTCAAAGAATAATTGTAAAATAAGCACTCAGGTAAACCACCTCCCAGATCAAGAAAAATGACCAGCATTCCAGAAGCCCTTGCCATGTGCCCCTCCCACATGGCAGCCCTATTCTCTGGGTAGCTTCTATCTTTACTTTTGTTATTTCCTTGCTTCTCTTTGAAATGTAATCACTTACATTTCTATTCTAAAATGATATAAGTCAGGCTTGCCTGTTTTTGAACTTAGAGGCATAGAATCGTAATGAATGTTACGTGCATTTTTGTGTCTGGTATCTTTCACTCAGTATTAGGTTTGTGAGACTTTACCTACGTTGTTGCTATCCAGTGCCTTTTTTTAAAAAGCCTTTTTTATATTTGCCTTTCTCCCTTTTATACTTAGGACCTCTGTAACTCTAAATTCTTTTGGATATTTCTACTTTGCCTTCTTGGACTTTCTGCTAAATGAAGATTAAGACTTGTCTGGACCCAGGTTTCCTGAGCTGACCTGACTGCCACCGGTTTGATGGCATTTGTTTAGATGAGACTACATCTTTAAGGCTTCCGTGCCCAGTTAAAAATCTTCCTTTCTCCCAGGCTGGTCCAAAGGTCTGGTCACATGACTGCAACAGTGACATCACATTCTGACCGCCAGGGAACACTGGTGGTTCTTTAGGTGGCGTTTGTTGCCGTGAAAGGCAGAGAATGCAGCAAGTGCCCTTCTAAAGCACTTCAGACTGGGGCTTCTTTTGTAAAAGCTCCCCAACCTAAATGACCAAATGCTGGCTGCCAAGGTTATTTCTTCCTTGAGGCAGAAAAAAAGAAAACTGTGATTGAAGGTAAGCAGACTTGAGCCCGACCAAGGATTGAAGCATGCCCCCCGGGAGCAGGGGATCTGGAGAATCGCAAGCAGTCTGTTGTAGGATTCTAATCACTGCCTGCTCTTTGAGAGGGGCCTGACAGTTGCGTTTCTAAGGAAACCGGACTACAAAGGAGGATGATGCAGTGCTCATGTTACCTAGTGATGTAATAGGATTCTTTCTTTCCTGCTAGAAGCTGTTGCAGATCTTCATTTTGCCTTAATATCCTTAAAGCTGGGGGCCTCATTTGATGTACAGTGTAACATTAGATAGCTATCAGATGATTTTTAAAATTAGTTTCACAAAATCCTGTTTTTCCCTTTTGAAAGGAGAACTCTTAAACCAGAATAAATTCAATTGGGGCATTAACCTGCCTTAAAAAGTAAATATCTGGTTGTTTGGTGTCCTGTGTTCATATCAGCATTGGACTTGAGAATTGAAACAGCTTGCCCTGCCCCACCTCCCCACACACATACTTTATCCTCTTTCTGCCCTCATTTCCTAGCTGGCTTTTCCCCTCTAAGCTCTCAAGAAACACACCAGCTTTCATCTTTATCAATATGACACTGACATAATAAGAAATGCTGAGCTGGTGATTCAGCAGCCATCCATTTTACAGCAAGATACGAATGAAGATATGGAAAGGACTTTGGTTTGGGGTTTTAAGATTAACTTGTTCACCTTCTCCACTCCACCCCCACCCCACCCCCACCCTACAGATGATTTGGACTCTGCAGAGCTTTTTCTTTCAAATGTACACCTTGCCTGTGAAAGGTGTGTTGACTTAGGTATTCAGAAGACTTACAATTGGTAAACCAATTATAAGTACAGCTTGGAGTGTTGCTTCAAACTTACCCCATGTGAGTGCTAAAGTTGTCTGTCTGGAGTTTACAGTGAAGATGTGGATGCAGATGGAAAGAGAGGGAGTCAGCTCAGGCCCACTTGGGCCTCCTCTGCAGAGGGATTTATTACCAAACAGTCTGGAGGAAGCCTTGTCCCTGCCAAGGTTGGTGCTGCAAATGTGAGCTCTGGCTGGGTGAATTAAATCATGGCATTACTCTGCACTTTTCCCCAGTGTGCATTTGCATAGATTCCTCAGTACTGCTTTATATTTTGTGTTTAATAGCAAAATCTTATTCCATCAAACGATGTTGCAGAAATATTTTGATCAAGTTTAAGCCTTGTGTGAGATAGCTTGTGAGTTTAAAACTTTCTCCCCCATTCCCACCATTTATCAAACAAATTTTGGTTCAGGTGATATTTACTGATTCTTGGATATGTGCTAGACACTGTAGAGAAGGCAACGATGAATCAGATATTGGGCTACCAGCAAAAAGCTTCTAGTCTAGAAAGGAAGAGAAAGCATGCACATAAGTAATTGTAATGGAAGTACCCAAAGCAAAGTAGATGAGGGACTATGATGGGTGGGCAGGTGGATATGTTTCTTCCAGTTGAATGATCAGGGAGAGACATTTCATCACTGAATTATGTACTGTTCTTTAAATCTCTGCTTGTAAATCTTAGACTGTGCTGACATACTTAGAGTTCCTACAAGCCCATTATGTCAGGGATCAAGTCTTACACCTATTGAAGGGAAATTTGTACATTCCAGCCAACTTAAATTGTGAAGAGGCCCATATGCTTTATTTGGAGTCCCCAGTCAGGCAAAAACCACCTTATAGGATTGCATTACTGCCTTATAAATGTAAAATGGTTCTTGATGTGATATGGCTGCAAGTGCCTTTGACCCTTTTGTCTCCCTTCCATAAACTGAAATACCTAAGCTGCTCCACCCTCCTTCTTGTCTTTTGTTTCATAAATCCTTTCCATTGCATGTGAACTCCTATCACTTTTCTCTTTGTACTGTCACTCTCATCTGTCGCTTTCCATTCACACTGCCTTTAGCCACTCATCATTTTGTGCCTACACCACAGAAACCTCTGAATGGGATGGATGTTCCTACCAGGTGACTGTATTTCTTTATCAACCCCAACTGTAGTCATCTAATAGTTTAAGGGCTCACCTTTTGGAACCCAAAAAGAAGGTATTAAAAATGTTAACAGTGTCTGAAGTACTAATGTCTGTTTCTTGTTCAATACAGAGGACAAGTCATACAATGGTGGAGGAATAGGTTCTTCAAATAGGATCATGGACTTCTTGGAGGAGCCAATCCCTGGTGTAGGCACCTATGATGATTTCAATACAATTGATTGGGTGAGAGAGAAGTCTCGAGACCGGGATAGGCACCGAGAGGTAAGACAAAAGATGGCACATTGTTAGGAAATACAGGGAAGAAATTGAAGATATCTGTTCTTTCTATTTTTTCCTTTCTTCAGCCCTGGATGTGACTGAATCTGGTTTCTGTTGGCAATATAGGGTTTTGTTTTTTAAATTTATTTTTAAAGACATCTTGGGCATAATTTTTATCCTAAAAATTTAAAATTGCATTTAATAATTTGTCTTCCTATGGTAAATAGTTGAAAAGGATCCTTAAAGCGAAATGGATATAAATGCCTCTGAAGAGAGGTGAAAACAAACTTGGAGGAAGGTGGCAAAATAAATGTCAAAGATCTTCCTTTCCCATCTCATCCCTCTTTTATGGTTTTTCCCTTAATGCAGGATATTCATAACTAAGTAAAGTAAATGCTCTTCTGTTAAAGGAATAAAAGAAAGAAATCTCAGAGCCTTAGTGTTTACTGAAGCATACAAAATAAACTCCTTGTGATTATTGCTCTTGTGCAACCATAAAACCAAAGTAAACTTATGCTTTCAACTCCAATAAAACCACAAGACCAATCAAATTCAAATTAGGGAGATTAACTTAATGTGATAGGTAATAGATGGCACTATGGCTATGGTATAGGTTCTTTTGAATTTAGCAAGAGAATTTCCCCACTTTTCTATTTTTGAAGTACTGTGAAAACTTCTCAGACCTGCCAAGGTAATTTGCCTTTAACTTGTTGCTGTGTATCATTTAAATTAGGGAATCACAATTTCTGGTTTGTATGAGGGCCACATAGAAAGCTTATTTAAAAAATAGGAGTCCAGTCCCAGAGATTCCCAGTAGATGGTCATCTGATGAGTCACTTCTTCAACCCACAATAGGTATTATTTTTTTTTCTTTCTTACTATTTCTGCTTGGACTCTAGATTTGAAATGTGTTTTTTTTAAGTTGCCCCATTCTCTCCCAAGTTAATGATTTCCTCCTCTTGGAGTCAAGCAAATCTCCTGAGTAGTCAGGTGGAGATTGCTTCTCATTCTTAAGCCTTTCCAGCTCCTGACTGGTTTTCTCACGACCACCTGAACCCAGGAGTCAGGTTGTCCCAAGCACAGGTTTTGAGAAATTCCTTCTTAATCCTGGGATATCTGGTGATTCCACTGAGTTTTCTTGTCACAACTCGAAAAGTTGATCACTATAAAACATTTCATGTTTTTTATAAGATTGCTGCCATTTGGGAACATATACACATATTCTTTCTATCGTATGTATGTATCAATTCATCAGGCAGGCTTTAGAATTTCTGCCATCTGTAATTTAGCAGTTTGTCATCAGTTGCATATTCAACATGTTATCCGGATTATGATAGTCACCTGTGATATGACAAGCCCGCACTTCCTTTTATATTAATGGTTGCATCTGAGGCAAATGATGCCAGTTAGTAATCCAAAACCGGTTAAAGTGTGTTTATCAAATAGCCCAAGGGGGCTTTTTTTTTTAATTAACTGTTCATTATCAGAAGGGAAACAATGTCACAGGGAAAAATGTAACTTCATTCCTTTTCAGCACTGGAATTGGAAACTTGGAGTCATACGTCAAAACTTTTTCAAAATGCTTTTGAAATTTTCAGAATAATTTATTGTTTGTAACATTACTGTAGATAAAATGGGGTAACTAAGTTGCCATTTCAAAGATAAGAAATAGAGATACAGAGAAAGGGGAGGTACCCACACAAAACTGTCAGAATGTTGATTTTTAAAATGTGGGCCCTGAAGGGTTAGATTGTCAAGGCTAGGACTTAAAAGATAAAACTTCCTGCACCTCCTGATAGCCTTGATGTTACCTGCAGGTTTTTGAAAATGAAAGAGCTACATTGTTGCTATCACTTAGTATCTGTGACCATTGTACAATTAGGGGTTTGTGAGATTAAGTCTGGGAATTTGCCTGACCCGAACTACAGCCCCCAGGTAGTAAAGCCTCAATTTGTACTTTTATCACTCAAATAAGCCTGTGTTTGTTTATTCTTTGAAAAACATTGAAACTATTTGCTGTGAGTCAAGAGATTGCCCTTGGAATATCTGATGTCCAGGACAGAAAGAGACCACTGCAATTAGCAAGACACATTGATGCTATAAGAAATGAGCAGCTTGGGAGGAAGCCCTGAATAAGGGACTTGTGGGCATTACAATACTGTAGATGAAGGTGGGGTTTCAGTAAACCTCAAAGTGGTTAGTGAAACTGGTTCACCTAAAGATGATGTGAGAGGTAGGTCTAAATTGGTCTCTATTCTCCAATGATTTGTCTTTGTATTTCTTTGTTGAACAGTTTTGAGGTGAAAAAAGCGTGTGTGTATAGTATACCAATGTTTTCTAATTTTCCCTTAGATTACCAATAAAAGCAAAGAGTCAACATGGGCCTTAATTCACAGCGTGAGTGATGCTTTTTCCGGCTGGTTGTTGATGCTCCTTATTGGGCTTTTATCAGGTATAGTAAAATGTTAGTTTTCAAAACAAATCTCCTAAAATTGTGGTATGTTCCTCCCTCAAGTAATGAGCTGAATCAGGTACTGTGCTTTCCTATTTCCTACCTTTAATGAACTGCTAGTGAACCTTTTAGAAGCTTGATGTCCCCATCTGTGCAGAGTACTAATACCTGCAATTCTTACCTTAAATAAATGAGGAAATGCATTAAATGCATTTTGTACACTATAAAATACTGTATCCATTTTAAGATGATGTTAGTCCTTTGGTGCTTGTTTTGAAGAAGAGCCCTTCTGTTGGAGACAGTTTTCTTAAAGAAATATGTGCTGCATGGGTTTTAGGAGAGAAGATGTGGAAGAGGACTTCCTGAGACATTTTGTGGGTGTTTCTTAAACATCTACTCTCTCATTTGGTGATGCAGAAAAGCATGTAAGATATGGCTCATACTCTCAAGAAGCTTATGATCTCATTCTTTCATAGTGGCTAGGGGTGGAATGGTGCCACCTTGGCTTATAAACTCCATCAACTTCCCTGCCACTCCAAATGATATACAATCTCCCTAAAAATGGTATACTTACTGTACAAATACAGCTTTCAGCCAAGTTCCCAGGAAGGCTTCTCACCCGATCGGGGAAGCAGAGCACCAAGGATACTAGGTAGAGATGGTAAGCGATGTGTCCTCATGGCATTAAAGATACGGCCTAGGAAAATCTGGAATCTTGAGCTGAAAAGAAGTTAGGTAGAAACCTGGAGATGGAGGGTATACAGTGGTAGTTAACAGCAAGCAGAGGCTCTAGTGTTAGGCTGTCTGGATTTGAATCCAAGCCCCTGCTAGTTTTGTGGCTTTGAGCAAGTTTCTTGATCCCCGGAAGCTTTAGTTTACTAATCTGTAAAATGGCGGTAATCGAAGTCTGAATGTTAGAAGTCTGCTGTGAGGATTAAATGAGATACAGCACATACTAGCACTCATTAGCACAGCAGCCAGTTATTAATGCTGCGACTGCTGTTACCAAGAGAGAATAATTCATGAGCCATGGAGTAGAACGTGACTGTAGCGAATGAGGAATGGCTTATCTATAGCTGGGTTTTTGAAAATTGTCTAGGGCAGGGATTGGCAAACTTCTGCTGTAAAGGAGCCAGATAGTAAATATTTTAGGATTTGTGGGCCAAGTGGTCTCTATAGCACCCACACCATTCTGCTGATGTGGCCCGAAAGCAGCCATAGACCATAGGTAAACAAACGAACCTAGCTGTGACCAGAAAAACTTTATTTGCAAAAATACGAGGCAGGCAAGATTTGGCCCTTGGGCTATAGTTTGCCAACCCATGGCCTAGGGTGTTAACTCTGCCCCTTCTGGCTCTTACAGGAGGGAGAACATGGTCTGGCTGTTTGGAGCTGCCTAATAATAGACAGGGCAGTCTGTAATGCTAAGTATTGCAGAGAGGCTGAGGAGAAGGAAGATGGCTGCGAAAAGGTTGTATGACGTAGCAGTTAGGAGCACAGCAATGACCTTGAAAAACAATCTCAGAAAAATATTAGGAGCTAAATGTAGTCAGTTGGTTCAAAAGTAACTGCATTACTTTTAATGGTGAAAAACCACAATTGTTTTTGCACCAACCCAATAGATTTCAAGGGAAGGCAACCACTGTAGAAGTTTTCATAGTCTTAGGAGAGAGAGGAAGGGCAAAGCCTTGAAATGATAACAAGGACAAGGGACAACATTTTATTCTTCATGGTAGGGGAAACCTAATAAAATTTGTAACCAGAGAAGAAAGAACTGACTCTGGGGAGAAGGAGAGGTAGAAGGAGAAGACATGATGGAGGGTACCAGTATTAGGTGAAATAAAACATGCACATGTGAAACAACCAGAGAATAAGCCAAACTGTAGAAAGCAGAGAAGATTGTGGGCCGGAGTGGGCAAGAGTAGGTGTCAAACAATGTGTTCGATTTGACTAGGTTCTTTGAGTATGTAAATAACCTGTGTTAACACTTTTAGCACCTACCAAAACACACACATGACATGGCTTCCCGCCTGTTGGAATGTAGGCATAATATCCTCAACTTTTTAATGTATTTCTTGTCACTAGGTGGTAAGTGAATATTTTTCTTTCCTTGTGCACACAGGGTATTTTGTTTTTAAGCATTGGAGAGCAACAATAGAAGCAGTGTGTCTGAATGCTGGAACAGTCTGGGAATTCAGGGGCTGTGAATTTTATGATGGCTTTACTATTTCCCTAAAGCATGATTCTGGGCCATTTAATTTCTTAATGCCAGAGTTTCTTCATCTGGATGACAGAAATGATGAGAAGGCCAGAATCTAAAGTACTATAACTGTCTTAACCCTATCAGTCTATTAGCCACAGTGTGTAAGTCCCCAATTCACAATTCCATTTCCTCATCATTTTCTGTGGCAAATGTTCTGTGTATGATCCTGTTTGCTCTTTCTCAGCAAGAAAACTTTAGGATGTTCATGTCCTAGGTTCAGGAGGCTTCAACATGTCTAAAGCTTCACCTCACCTTCCATCACAGCTTGTGCTTTGATAAATTCAGCTCCTTTAGCCTAGATGCCTTCCTGCCATTGTTCAAATTCCCTTGTCCATGGAGCACAATCCTGCTGTCAAGGCTTAGCCCCTCTCCCCATAATCTTCATCAGCTCTCCTCTCTAACCAATGTCAAATAAACATCATAGAATATTCCTCAATGTTGGGCAATTCACATTTTCTGAATCTTGCATATATATAGGTGAGAATAAAATAATCTTCAATAAACTTGACTCTTTATTGATCAAATTCATAAAGTTGAAGTCAAAATAGTGTTTTTGCCCTGTTAGTTCAGCTTAAAGATAGGTCTACTAGCCCCCTGCTCCCACTCAACCATTTTGTGTTCCCTAACTCCCTTCTATATAGAAATTCTACCGATGCCAATGTTTAGTGCAGAGATAATAAGTGAAAATCAAGCAGACACACAATCAGAGGTTGCAGGTGGAATGGGGAAGTATGTGCTCATCCCTTACTTTGATTCCTTTTCCCTCATTTTCTCTGACAAAGCTTATTCTAATGACCAAAGAACAGTTGCAAGATTCAGTTTAACTTTGGCCTTTCCCTCCCTTCCCACAAATCAGGTTCGTTAGCTGGTTTGATAGACATCTCTGCTCATTGGATGACAGACTTAAAAGAAGGTATATGCACAGGGGGATTCTGGTTTAACCATGAACATTGTTGCTGGAACTCTGAGCATGTCACCTTTGAAGAGAGAGACAAATGCCCAGAGTGGAATAGCTGGTCGCAGCTTATCATCAGCACAGATGAGGTAACATGTAGTGATGTTTTATGAGCCATTCACTTTTATTCTTACTTATTTTATTTCTTATACTGTACTCACAGCAATTGTGGAATCTTCCTTTATTTTTCCTTTTCACAGAAAGGGGAACCAGTACCAGCTGCCTTTCTCTGTGGTTTAAGTGCAGCTCTATTTCCATCTCTGCTGATGTGTGGAGTCATTTGACGCTTATGTTTAAAATGGTTTTTTGTTTGCTTTAATAAGCCTGGTGTTTCTTCTTAAATACTAATACATAGTGTGACTGAATTTCTCATTTTCTAATAATTTCAAAAGAAATATCAGAGGCAGCCAACAGGTGAGCTATAATTTCTAATGAAGGATAGAGTGGGTTAAAAATGTGTTTATGCATATAGATTGGAAAAGTGATTTTCCCTGAGCATTGCATTAGAACATTGAAAAAATTACAATGCATTCCATGTCAAAGTAACAGAAACCCAAGAATAAAATTGCCTATCATTCCATTTTGCAATCAAATCAATATTTTCATTTGCCCTTCTCTTCTAGCACGTTTTTTTTTTTCTTGAGACAGGGTCTTTCCATGTCACCCAGGCTGGAGTACAGTGACAATGACCATAGCTCACCGCTGCAGCCTCAACCTCCTAGACTCAGGCAGTCCTCTCACCAGTCCTCCTATGGAGCAGCTGGGTCTAAAGATGTGTGTCACCACACCTAGATAATTTTTTTGTTTGTTTGTTTGTTTTTTGTAAAAATGGAGTCTTACTGTGTTGCCTAAGCTGGTGTCGAACTCCGTGGCTCAAGTTATCCTCCTGCCTTGGCCTTCCAAAGTGCTGAGATTACAGGCATGAGCCACTGTGCTTGGCCTAGCATATGTTTTTTGATGCCAGGGTAACTTTGCTTATTTTTCAGTTACTTACCTTTCTTTTACCACTCAGTTATATGTTTGATCTCTCCCACTGAAAACAAAATCACACAGAGCAAAAAAAACTCTCAACTCCCAATTCTACTCTGATTTCTGCCAACATTTATATTACCCACGTTGGTCTACAAACAGTTTGAGGTGGCATGTGCAGGCACATACACAAATACAAACAGTCCACGGAAAAGGAGGCTAGGAAAAGAATAAAGATAGAAATCGGAGTGTTTATATACGTATATGACCATGCATATTGGCTTAAGTAAAGGGTTCAATAAAAGGAGTACATACATGCTATATGTTTGAGAGGGTTTAGGTCTATGCTTCTCAAACTAGGATAAGGTTAGCATGCCAGAGGGTAAGTGAAACTACAGGACAAACATTATATGCCTTCCCAGAGCACTACTTTTTCCTATGAGGAAAATGTTTTTCAAAAATTACGTGTAAATAATCATTTAAAAATGGAATGCAAAATTTCGTACTTGTTAAGAAAAAAAAATCTCTGTTTCAGCTCTGCTCCTGGTACCCTGTCCCATACTCTGATGCCTCTATTTACTCTCTCTTAGATTAGGAGAACTTGGGTAGAAAAGTTCAAGAAGTCCTGCAACTTAGGGGGAGAGAGAAAGAGAGAGAGAGAGAGAGAGAGAGAGAGTGTGTGTGTGTGTGTGTGTGTGAGAGAGAGAGAGAGAGAGTGTGTGTGTGTGTGTGTGTGTATTTCCCTTGCTTTTGGGGGGATTCTTTTATTTTAAAAGTAATTAGCCAGGTGGGGTGGCTCATGCCTGTAATCCCAGCACTTTGGAAGGCCGAGGTGGGTGAATCACCTGAGGTCAGGAGTTCAAGACCAGCCTGGCCAACATGGTGAAACCCCATCTCTTCTAAAAACTGTGCAAAAATTAGCCAGGCGTGGTGGCAGGTGCCTGTAATCCCAGCTACTCGGGAGGCTGAGGCAGGAGAATTACTTGAACCCGGGAGGCAGAGGTTGCAGTGAGCCGAGATTACACCACTGCACTCCAGCCTGGGCAACAGAGCAAGACTCCATCTCAAAAAAAAAAACCAAAAATCTTCTCCTCCAAGGGCTGAGTGAGATGTGCCTCATGCCTGTAGTCCCAGCACTTTGGGAGGCTGAGGAGGGAGAATCCCTTGGGGCCAGGAGTTTGAGACCAGCCTGGACAATATAGTGAGACCGCTGCGTCTAAAAAAATATAGGTGATAGCAACCACCTATAGTTCCCAGCTACTCGGAAGGTAAGGTGGGAGGATTCCCTGAACCCAAGAGATCTAGGCTGTAGTGAGCAATGATAGTGCCACTGCACTCCAGCCTGGGCAATGGAGTGAGATCCTGTCACACACACACACAAAAGTAATTACAGATTCATAGGAAGTTGCAAAACAATGTATAAGGAGGTCCTCAGTACCCTGCCCCCAGCCTTCCTTCCCTCAATGGCAACAGCTTGCATAACTGTAATGCCATAGCAAAACCAGGTAATTGACATAGGTACAATCCACAGGCTTTATTTCTCCAGTGTTACACACACTGATTTATGTATGTATGTATATGTGTGTATATGTACATATGTGTGTGTATATGGGCGCACGCATGTAGTTCATTGCAGTTTTATCTCGTGGACATTTGTTTAACCACCACCACAGTCAAGATTTAGAACTGTTATCCGAGGCGCGATTATTGCTAATTGAAAACATACCCCCCCCGCAAAAAAAAAAGATTTAGAACTGTTCTATCACTGCAGGGCTTTCTCATACTGCCGCTTCATAACTGTGTGTGTCTAAGTGTTCCAACAATTACTTTCAAACTAGAGCTTGAGATTTGCTCTAGGGACAAATTTTCTCTGGCTCTTCTTTTTATGAGTGAAATCCTTCCCTGGGAAAAGAGTCCTCTAGGTTTTAAGAAGGCTTCTCCAAATGCCAGGAATTTGGCCTCCTGGTCTCTGCCTTTGGCCAGTTTGAATGACTTTTCCTTTCACTCCCTTACCCTCTTTGTTTCCTGCCTCTGCAGTCTTCTTCCTCCTTAGCTACATTGGAAAGGCAAAGAAATAACAATCATGTGTTCCTCTGAGGGCCTAAGATAATGGAAAACCTGTGTCAAACTTACAACTCAGAAAAAACCTGAGCATATTCTGGTTCTCTTTGTCTAGGTCAGTGAATTACTTTAATAGTGTTTCATGTTTTGAAAACTCAAAAGTCTATTGAGTTTTGTATTTTATGTAAGTTGAGTGAGTTGCAACTCCTGATATTTCTACCAGCAAGCATAACTTCCTAATCAAAATTGCTTTTTTGTAAGACATGACTATTTGCAGGCCTTTTAATACGGATGAATCTTTACTGCTGGTCAAAACTAGATTTCTTTTGTGGCATGCTTCATTTATCACAGGGGAATAGTCTCAAAGTGTATATTCTTTCCATTTTAAAAATAGTTGTTGCCATTTTATTTATTTATATCTGGTATCACCAGGGCCTGAAACTTTCTATTTATATGGTTGTTGCTGAGTCTGTGGTACCAAAATTTTCTTGAAGATGTAGTTATATGTGGACTCTAAAAAAGAAAGTTGAGTAAACAGTACCAGAGACCAGAATGATGGTTACTTGGTGCATGGAGGAGGAGGAAATGGGGAGAAGTGGGCCAAAGGCTACACATTTGCAGTGAGGTAGGGTGAATAAGTCTAGAGAGCTAATTTACAGCATGAGGACTAGAGTCAATAATGCTGCATACTAAAAATTTGCTAAGAGTAGATTTTAGTTGCTCTTACAACATGTACAAAGAAAGGTAACTATGTAAGGTAATATGCATGTAAGTTTATTTGAACGTAGTAACCATTTCACTATGTATATGTATATAAAACATCATGTTGTACACCTTAAATATATACAATAAAGAATAAAAGAAAAAAAAACACCCAGAAATTTTGTTACTATCATCTATGAGAATTTGACATCAAGGTAAGTAGTCAAAGGTAAATTTAGTTGGAACTTGAGATCCGCTCTTCACTTCAAAGGTAAAGCCAAGGTTCAGCCATTCCAAAAAAAAAAGCGGGGTGGGGGGGTGCTGTTAAGACTCTTGGTAAAATGACATGGAGTCATATATATTTGACTACAAAACCCATCAAAGCACTCATATATAAAAAGAATTTGGTTTCAAGGTTTTTAGTTTGCTCTTCTCCTTGTCCATTCTTAGAATTCATGGTAAATTTCCTTTGGGTGTAGCAAAGCAGCCCATTTTCAGTACTAAGTGGCCTGACAGTGTTTCAGTAGTTGACAATTCAGGAAGAAACATCTTGAACAATTTATTCTTGGTCTTTTTTTTCGGACCTTCTTTCCTGAAAAACCATTACTTAGAAGAGCTGCATGCCTCACTGAAGCTGTCTAGGCTAAAACAAGCTTCTTTTTTCCCCTGTTCCAGGGAGCCTTTGCCTACATAGTCAATTATTTCATGTACGTCCTCTGGGCTCTCCTATTTGCCTTCCTTGCCGTATCTCTTGTCAAGGTGTTTGCGCCTTATGCCTGTGGCTCCGGAATCCCTGAGGTAAGTCTCTTAAAATGGCTTATATATGGTTACAATATGAATCTTTTTTGGTTAAAATCTCTTAATATGTATTCTAGCGCATACCACAATTTGATGAATGTTAGGCAGGATTTGGTCCTGAGGCCATCTAAGGCCTAGGTCTTTCCACAAGTCCCTCTCAGCCTGGGCTACCTGGAAATTAAAGGGAGTTGATTCTTAGCCTCCTGAGGGTTCCTGTTGAGCCAGGCTCTGGAAAACCTCCCCTGTTCCCTCTCCAGAAAGCTCCCACCAGAGTAGATCCCAAGATTCTGACTTGAAAAAGCAGTGTTATTGTCAGCTTTTTCAGAGAAAAAGAAAGAAAACCACTTGGTACATTTCCCACAATATGATTCAGGCTACCTGGGGTGGTTAAAAGCCTGTTGCTACTTTTGGCTTAGATTGCTTGACAGTGACTGAAGACACTGAGACTTAGGTTACCAGGATGACTTTGCCCCTTCCTGTTTCCTGACCAGGTAATAAGTCGCTTTTTTTTTTTTTTTTTTTGCCAGGGAATCAAGACTATACCTAACCTTTAAGGTTGTTTCAGGGACATTAGCCTTGTCCTCTCACAATGTGCCTCTTGGGCTACCACGTTTTAACTTGAGGAAAACACCTATCCCTCCCTCTCCAGCTCCTCCTTCATATATGCACACTCTCATACTTACAATACATCCTTGCCAAGCTGTCACTCCCCTCCCCCTAAAAGAGGGGGAACATGAAAGCTTAAAGAACAGTTCTTGCTTTCTGGGGCTCCTGGGCTCCCTTCCAAACAGGGATCACTGTAGGTCAAGCGTTTATATGTCACTTATTCAAAAGATGCAGTTTCTCTAATGAGGTCCAGATTTTTGCTTCTTAGCCTTGTTGACTTCCTTAGTCTATATTCAGTCTTTCTGTGTTTGACCTGCAGATAAAAACTATCTTGAGTGGTTTCATTATTAGGGGCTATTTGGGTAAGTGGACTCTGGTTATCAAAACCATCACCTTGGTGCTGGCAGTATCGTCTGGCTTGAGCCTGGGCAAAGAGGGCCCTCTAGTGCACGTGGCTTGCTGCTGTGGGAACATCCTGTGCCACTGCTTCAACAAATACAGGAAGAATGAAGCCAAGCGCAGAGAGGTAATAACAGATGGCCTTAATAGTCTATTTTTGGTTGTGAGCATAAATGACACAATCTTAGGGGGTGAGAATTCGGGGGTTCTACCCGTGTTAATGCAAACACCCTTTGACCCAGCAATTCCACTTCTAGGAATTATCCTTCAGATATCCTAGCATGTATGTGCACAAAGGCATATAAGGATAGTGCAGCGTCTGTCAACATAGTGAAAACCTGAAGCAACAAAAATGTCCATGAATAGGGAACTAACTGAATAAATACTATTCTGTTCATACTGTAAATACTTTGCAAACATTAAATGAGATAACCTTATTATTGACTTGGAATTCTGACTATGAAACACCATTAGATTTTAAAAGTCAGTTTTTGAATAATGTATATAATTCATATTTTTTGAAAGTGTATATGCACTTATTAATAGAAAATGTCTGGAAAGTGGTTTTACCCCAAACCGGTTTTACTTTTTTTTTTGAGACAGTTTCACTCTGTCACCCAGACTGCAGTGCATGATCATGGCTCACTGCAGCCTCGACCTCCCTGGGCTCAGGTGATCCTCCCACCTTAGCCTTCCGAGTAACTGAAACTACAGGTGCGCACCACCACACCCAGCTAATTTTCCTATTTTTTGTAGAGACGGGGTTTCACTATGTTGCCCAGGCTGTTCTCGAATTCCTGCGCTCAAGCAATCCTGCCTCAGTCTCCCAAACTGCTGGGATTACAGGCGTGAGACACCATGCCTGGCCTATGCCAAACTGTTAAAAATGTTTATCTATGGTGAGTCGGAGAGTGAGGTGGTAGTGAAGAAGATGTAAGGATTTTAACTATTTTATATAATTGTATTCAAGTATATGTTGCTTCTCTTACAAAGTAAGTTACAGAAAGAATGGATTTTAAAAGACATTGTTTATTCCTATGGAATAGCATATCTAAGTGCAGTGTATGTTTCAGATGTCAGTTTTTTCACCTTCTATTTCTATCCAGCACTATACTTGAATTAGTTTCTCTCTGTATTGGACCTCTCTCTGCTTTTTGTTTCAGCCCAGCTCAATGAGTCCCGCCATGGCAACTCTGTGGTGCTTGTCATGTTTATGCAGTTGTTAATGTATGCTGTTTTGAGGAGGAAGGACATTTTTTTTTAAAAGTTCCAAGTCATTGGTTTACTGTTTTTCTTGCTATAATTAAGGGCCTAAGAAAATAATGGCTCTTACTTTATTTTCTTTAAATTGCAAAGACATTACATATGGAATGGGTCAAGACCAAGGTCATTTCATTAAAAAGGATTTTTCACAAAACAGGAACCTAATGATTTCTTAGGAAAACAAACGAAAAAAATTAACCACAAGACCCAGAAGGAAACTCAAAGATATTGAGATTTCAAATATAGGGTAAATTTTGATGGTTCAAGGGAGAAAGTTCCTGGCACAGTTAGAAAGGAGAGGAAAACTAGCAGGAGAGAAGATAGGGAAATATGAGTAGATTGTTTAACTACCTGTCATGCGGTAGAGGGACTTAAAGGCAGTGTTAAGTCGGTGAGGTTGTTAAATGGGTTCAACAAAAGGAAAGAGTTGAAAAAACATTTTTTTTCTAGAAATGCTTTTTTAGAACAGTTATGACATTTGAATGAGATTTAGAGATCAAATAACAGTTGTTGGTGTAAATTTCCTATTTTGATCATTGAAGTGTGATTATGGAAGAGATTGTCTTTGCTTTTAGGACATAAAAGTATTTATACCCTAAATGCACTGAAGCATTTCAGGGTACATGAGCCTTATACGTGCAACTGACTTTTCTGAGTGAAATTTCAGATCTTCAGAAAAAAAAAATAGTGGATTGTAAAACAAATGCAGTAATGGTAGCAACTGCAGAGTCTATAAAAGGATATCTAGGAATTCTTTGTGCTATTCTTTTACCTTTTCTGTGTTTAAATTTTTTTTTGAAAATATATTTTAATGGGTAAGAGTGAAGTGGTGATTGTTGCTGGTTTTGCATGGATGAAGGTGAATTTGAAACTACAGATTGCTGGGGACTGTCATATTATAAAATTGGCATTTTTGTTCAAATCGTTTCTAATAAAATAAGAGAGGAATTTGATTTGGCTGTTTCTCTGTACAGATGCCATGTATTTCTCCAACTAGACTTGTATGAATATAGTCATGTCTCACTTATTGACAGGGATATGTTATTAGAAATGCATTGTTAGAAGATTTCATCACTGTGCAAACATTACAGATTGGACTTACACAGACTGAGATGGTCTAACCTGCTACACACCTGGGCTTTATGATATAGCTTATTGCTCCTAGGCTACAATCCTGTACAGCATGTGACTATACTGAATACTATGAGCAGTTGGAACACTGGTAAATATCTGTGCATCTAAACATAGAAAAAGTTCAGTACAAATATAATATTATAATTTTATGGGACCGTCATGTTGTATGTGGTCCATCGTTGACTGAAACATTGTTCCGTGGTGCATAACACTATTTGAATCTTTTTTTTTTTAAGACAGGGTCTCAGTCTATTGGCCTGGCTGGAATGCAGTAGTGTGATCTCGGTTCATTGCAGCCTCCATCTCCCAGGCTTGAGCAATCCTCCTACCTCACCCTCTCAAGTAGCTAAGACTACACGCACATGCCATTACACCCAGCTAATTTTTAGAATTTGTTTGTGGACACTGGCTTTTGCCATGTGGCCCAGGCTAGTATTGAATTCCTGGGCTCAAGTGATCCTCCTGCCTCAGCCTCCCAAAGTGCTGAGATTACAGGCATGCGCTAACACAACTGCCCAGTATTTGAATCTTAAATATACTTTCTAGTACTTTAGACTTTCCAGTTATTTTTTTCCTGTTGTTTTCATCATCAGTGGCAACATTTTTTTGTCTGATGGCCTTGTTAAAGTGGTCAGATGGTTGAGAGTAAAACAGACTTGAGAAAGAATGGTGTAGACAGACTCCACTCTAATAAAATTAAACTAGCCACCCTGATTCTTTCTCTCTCTTAATTCATCCTAAACGTAGTCACTGAAATCCCCTTTCTCAAATTGCATGTTGGCTGTCCTCATCTTTCTTAAATGAAAGCCAGTGTAGCTAGGAATTTCAAACCCCTTACAGCTAGCACCAGAGACTCCACTCTTTCCTCCCCATCACTTTCCTGAGCCATCCTACTCTCCCAGAGAATCCTGTATGCTTATTTTGCCAAGGACCTTTTTATTCCTTAAAACTCATAATTTTGTTGAACTTTCTCTAAAATATTTCTTTACTTCTCCAAATCATCTCTCTCTCCATAGCAACCAGAATCCAATGAAAGGACTTGGTCCATCTGTTAATTTTGGTTTGTTTGCCATTACTAGTGTTTGTCATGTACATTTGGCATGTACACACACGCCTACACAGAGCTGGAGCTCTCTAAATATCACTAGTCTGTTTCTCTCTTTATCGCTTTTTTCCTTTGGCTCATTCTTCCTCTCCCACTCTCTTCTAATCCGTTTCCTTGCCATACCTTAAGTCTTCTCTTAAAAATCTAGTCGCCCCCTTAGTTCTATGTCCATAGGTATATTGGGCATAGAGTAGGACACAGGGTACAGGGAACTCTGAATACCTATTGCATGAATACTTTCAGCTGCTGAATAGCTGTGAATCCATTGTGACTTCAGTTTTATGTCATTAGAGCCTTCTTGAACATGTCATTTAAAAAACATTCCTTTACAAAGTGCTATATAAATAAATATATCACTGTAAGTACACCATTTAGATGGTGAACAAATAGGTCTAGAAACTCAAATGCAGTTACTGAATTGGGAGTATAGGAGATGGGGGCATAATTTAGAATAAAGCACATGGCTAAATAAATTACAAAGGAAAGGCCCTCTTACCTGGTCAAGCATGTCAACTGTACATGTGTATTCAAAATTCAGCATACAGTGTTTGAACTTTGTTTTTGATGATATAGAGCATGTGAAGGTTTTTTTTAAATGTTCAGTAACCACTAACATTCCTTCTAAAAATGTGATTGAGTGGAGGCGAGCAGCATTATTCTGTTACTAATTCTGAGTTTTGGATTGTAGGTTTTGTCGGCTGCAGCAGCAGCTGGTGTATCTGTAGCCTTTGGAGCACCTATAGGTGGAGTATTATTCAGCCTTGAAGAGGTAACAACTTTTCATTATATAGTATGTGCATGCTTTTGTGTCAGGAATTTTGTACATTGCAGCACAATAATTTTGTACGTAATATACAGTATCTGTGTATATCACAGTCCCTGAGTGCTCTCCCCAACTTGGTGCTTTACCATGCGACTAAAATTCCATGGGCAGTTTTCATCCTTGAGTTGACTCTAATGCCTGCAGCACAGCTTTTCACCTGAAAGAGTTTCTGCATATTGACTGAGTTTACTTTCTCACCTTCTTTCTTCTAGGTCAGCTACTATTTTCCCCTCAAAACGTTATGGCGTTCATTTTTTGCTGCCTTGGTGGCAGCATTTACTCTACGCTCCATCAATCCATTTGGGAACAGCCGCCTGGTTCTGTTTTATGTGGAGTTTCACACCCCATGGCATCTCTTTGAGCTCGTGCCATTCATTCTGCTGGGCATATTTGGTGGTCTGTGGGGAGCGCTGTTTATCCGCACAAACATTGCCTGGTGTCGGAAGCGAAAGACCACCCAGTTGGGCAAGTATCCTGTTATAGAGGTACTCGTCGTGACAGCCATCACTGCCGTCCTGGCTTTCCCCAATGAATACACTCGGATGAGCACAAGTGAGCTCATTTCTGAGCTGTTTAATGACTGTGGCCTTCTGGACTCCTCCAAGCTCTGTGATTATGAGAACCGTTTCAACACAAGCAAGGGGGGTGAACTGCCTGACAGACCGGCTGGCGTGGGAGTCTACAGTGCAATGTGGCAGCTGGCTTTAACACTCATACTGAAAATTGTCATTACCATATTCACCTTTGGCATGAAGGTGAGGAATTCTTTTAGGGCTCAGTGGCTGCATTCGTGGCTGTGGGTTTTGGAGGGCAAAGCCCAGGTATCATACAATCCTGATAGCTCATATGGTGCTTTCAAATCCCCCTGACATTATTCCCCTACCCCCAAAGCCTCTTTTCCCCAACATGTTCTCATAACTTGCTAGACAATTGTACCTCTATCTCAAATTGTCCAAGCCTTGAGTTGTCCAAATGCCAGCCTCAGTGATGAAATTTTAGGAAGAATGTTTTCTCCTTTTCTGTGGAAAACATATTTTGTCCCTCAAAAAGGATGGTGAGGTATTTATTCCTGTACATTTTATATTAAAACGATATCTGACTAGCACAGCGTTAGTCCTTATGGGGTGACTTTAGAGTTTACCAATAACGCACAATATTGATTGAACCAAAGAAGTTGCTGGAATTCAACCATTTTGACTGCTAAAATGGCAATTTCCTGTGGTTCAACCCAATATATAGCTAAATATATTTTTTACAGTTGGTATCAATGTTCGATTGTCAATAAGTGGGATCCACTTCACAGGTGATCCTTAGTTAATATTTAAGCTATCAAAAGCCGTTATCAGGCTGGCATGTTTTACTTTCGGTACCTGTTACTATTTTCATGTTTCAGAAGAAGCCAGAAAAGAAAATTTGTTAAGGTATTTTCCTCCTCCTTTCTAGGTTTTTTTTTTCTTTAGCGCCCTAACTACCAAGTTATTTTCCTCTATTCTCTAGAGAAATGGAGATTCAAGCCAGAAAAGAAGAGATAGCAACTCAGTTTAGGCAGTAGTATAATCTCTAAGATGACACCATTCATCCCTTCAGTACTGGGATGGGATGGAGACCCTGGGAAGTTTTGCAGTGCTTCTTGAGTTAATTTTCACCTCATGCCTACAATCTTTCACTTAAAGGGAATATGTAAACCATCAGAACACCAGCTTCAAATGCATTCCAAAATCAAACACAGGCTATTTAAAAAGAATCCGCTGTTTTGGTTATCCTTATCATCATTTCCCTCTCTTAGTACAGAATATTAATAATTTACTATAATATCCTGGGAGTCAAGAAAAAGAGTGGGGAAATAGATGACCTTTCCTTTTTTGGTTAATCATATAACCATAGTCGTGATCTCATTTAAAAAATTTAATTGTTTAATCTTTCTTGATACTGTTATAAACTAGACTGAAACCTTATGTGCCATCCTTTTTGTGTGAGCAGTGGGCTAAGATTCAATATCTGAGCATGGTTATGAGTGTTCCATTTAAATCCCATCACCAGTCTTTACTAAATCTTGACCTTCGGTGGGTTACTTAACCTCTCTGAACCTTAGATTCTTTGGCATTTGGGAATCATAATGCCTACCTCCTGGGGTTATAAAGAACCCATGAATCTTGCATGTAGAGCATCCAGCATAGAACATGGTAGGTACTCAATAAAGGGTAGTTGTTGATAAGAATTCAAAATTGGTGGAAATGTCTGCATATATGAGAAACTCCATCTGTTTTCCTTTTTCTTTGGGAAAGGCCTAATTTCTGCCTCCAGTTCTGTGTTGGTCTGGAGAGTTCAGGCTCTTGCCTGATGGACCCCGAATCAGGGTAAGCTTCTTTGCAGTCGTCCTTGCCTGCACATCCCAGAGAACCTCTAGTCCCTGTAGTGTTACACAGATCTCTACAGCCACCTGCTAGCATAGTGCACAGTTAAATTGTCATTGGCCTGTTTGCTTTGCAGAGGGTCAGTCCTGCAGCCCTTACCATGTACCAAGCAATTGCATCATTTCTCACTAACCATCTATTGCTTTCTCTTTGCAGATCCCTTCTGGCCTTTTTATCCCTAGCATGGCTGTTGGTGCTATAGCAGGTCGACTTCTAGGAGTAGGAATGGAACAACTGGCTTATTACCACCAGGAATGGACCGTCTTCAATAGCTGGTGTAGTCAGGGAGCTGATTGTATCACCCCCGGCCTTTATGCAATGGTTGGGGCTGCAGCATGCTTAGGTGAGTAGTATTTGCATTAATTTCAAAGAAGTTGCTACCCAGGTGACAAGCAACAGAAGAGTTGGTTATGAGCATGGTTATGACCTTATACCCATGGAGGTCGCAGTGGATATTTTCTGAAAGCTGGGACTGCAGCAGTGCCTGGTTAAACACAGCTGGCTGCAGGAAAATTTAAATGCCCATCCCTTTCCAGTTAGGTTTGCCATTCTCCAAGCACATTAAAAATCATCTAGTATACAGATGAGGAAAAAAAAAAAAAAAAAAAGTAAAAATCATAATGAAAAAGAATGGGAATTCTGCTCTCTCATACTGGGGAAATAATCAGAAATTTGGACAAAGATACCTGCACAAGAATTTGTATCATAGTATAAGCAAAAAATTAGAATCAACCTGAATTTGCACATGAGGGGCAGTTAAATATTGTGGTGCATCCATATGATGTTTTATAATGCAGCCTTTAAATATGACGTTAATATGTTTAACATCTTAAAATATAATGTTAATATGTTTAACATCTTAAAATATGATGTTATATAAATTTGTAATAATATGCAAAATGTTCCCAACCTAAAGTAGAGGGGGAAACATGGCGGAAAATTAAACATATAATGTGAGCTCACTTATTTAAAGACATATGTTTTTGCATAGAAAGAAACTTGAAAAAGTTATTCAAAATTTTTACTGTGCTTATTTATCAGCAGTGAGCTAATAGATAATAATGTTTATATTTTCTGGATTTTCCACACTGGGCATGTATTCCCAAATTAGGGAAATGAAGCAACAGAAAAATTAAAGAACAAAGAATCAAGAAGGCATCTTGGGCTGGACACGGTAGCTCATACCTGTAATTCTAGCTACTTAGGAGGCAGAGGAGGGAGGATCACTTGAGGTTAGGAGTTAGAGGCCAGCCTGGGCAAAGTAGTGAAACCCCAACTCTACAAAAAATAAAAATTTAGCCAGGTGTGGTGATATGTGCCTGTAGTCTCAGCTACTCAGGAGATTGAGGTGGGAGGATCACTTGAGCCTGGGAGATGGAGGTTGCAGTTAGCAGTGATAATGCCAGTGCACTCTAGCCTGGGTGACGGAGCACAAAACCCATCTCAAAAAAAAAAAAGAAAAGAAAAAGAAAAGCAGAAGGCATCTTGTGAATGTAATTTGAGAATTCTGAATCATGTCCATTGTAACCTTGCTTTCTTGCAATCTCTGGGGTCTATACAGTTGTAGATGAGACCTCAATGTTTCTGGTAGGTCAGCTTTTCCTGGAAAGGCCCATAATTGTAAGAATCCTATATTTTGCCTGCCTCAGTAGACTGTGTCTATTTCTTTGCAGGTGGGGTGACTCGGATGACTGTTTCTCTTGTTGTCATAATGTTTGAACTGACTGGTGGCTTAGAATACATCGTACCTCTGATGGCTGCAGCCATGACAAGCAAGTGGGTGGCAGATGCTCTTGGGCGGGAGGGCATCTATGATGCCCACATCCGTCTCAATGGGTACCCCTTTCTTGAAGCCAAAGAAGAGTTTGCTCATAAGACCCTGGCAATGGATGTGATGAAACCCCGGAGAAATGATCCTTTGTTGACTGTCCTTACTCAGGACAGTATGACTGTGGAAGATGTGGAGACCATAATCAGTGAAACCACTTACAGTGGCTTCCCAGTGGTAGTATCCCGGGAGTCCCAGAGACTTGTGGGCTTTGTCCTCCGAAGAGATCTCATCATTTCAATTGGTAAGGATTTCAGAAAGGGGATAGTGGAATCTGCTGTGTAACTCAATACATATGCATGAAATGAGGGAAGACAGGGAAGAGGGGACTGGTTAGGAGCCAGAAGGATAGAACTAGCACTTCCATCTTCAATTTTCTTTTTCCTTCTATTTTAATAGAAAATGCTCGAAAGAAACAGGATGGGGTTGTTAGCACTTCCATCATTTATTTCACGGAGCATTCTCCTCCATTGCCACCATACACTCCACCCACTCTAAAGCTTCGGAACATTCTGGATCTCAGCCCCTTCACTGTGACTGACCTTACACCCATGGAGATCGTAGTGGATATTTTCCGAAAGCTGGGACTGCGGCAGTGCCTGGTTACACACAACGGGTAAGAAGTCTTGAGTGAAAGCAAATTGGATTGTGGGAGAAAAGAGAATGCAGAGAGAGAAAGAAGGAGAACCCAGTTTAAATGAACATTAGTAGCACTTTTAGGACTTTTTGAAGCTCTGAGATGAAAGTGGATAGGTTTTTAAATCATAATTAATATAAAAGAAGTTTTGGAAAGAACATGTGTTTGAAAGATGTGAACTGCTAGATTGCACATTATAAATAACTCAATTCCTCCCTCACAAAGGAAACAGCTGTGTTTTGTACACAGGCAGCACTGAAATTATAATAACTTCAGGTAGTAGTATATTTGTGGTGTTTGGCCCCTACAATCTCCTTGTTGTTATTACTTGAGGATAAGAAAACCAAGTTTCAATAAGGTGAGATTTATACAAGGTTCCCCAGCTAGTAAATAGTAGAGAAAGGCTTTAAACACAAGTCTTCTGACTCGCAAGCCCAAGGCTGTTTCCTTCCTGGGATAGTTTTTATCAAGTAAAGGGTACCCTTCTATTTTTATTGGAAAAGAAGGGAGGCTGAGGAGAGGGGTGGATTTTTTTCCAAACATGCTACATTAATGCAGCAATTATATAAGAATTTCACCTCTGAAATTTCTAAATGGTGTAACAGATGCCTTGCATGATTTAAATCAGTAAGGGGACTTTCCCTAACTGGTTCATTCAACATCTGCTGAATCCCTGCTCCATGTAAGAAGGTATTCCACTAGATTCCAGGGAGACACAAAAATGAATAAGACCCTTCTGTGCCCTCAAGGAACGTATAGTGTTTTAGGGAAGGCAAGAAACTAGCAGTGGTTATGGTACAATAGCAATGAAGACAAGTGCCACTGAGGAGGCCTGCACAGAAATGTGTATGCTGTTGCTGTGAGGGCAGAGTTCCTGCTGGCTCATAGAATCAGGGAAGGTACTCTGGAATAGGGGTGTTTGAACTGGGCTGCAGTAGATAAGATTCAGATATGTAGCGAAGAATGTTTAAACCAGAGGAAATTGCAGGGTCTCAGACCTAGAGGTAGGAACACTTGCGTATTGGTAACCCACACATCATCCTGTTTGCCTGGGGCACATGTCCTGCTCCTGTGATCTCATACTAAAAGGGCAGCTAGTGATCAAAGACAAAGTTGCAAAGGACTTAGGAGGACAAGTATCACCTTTGGCAATGCTATTTTAACTACAGATTGACTTTTGTTTTGTTGTATTGTGTTTGTCTTTTAGGCGATTGCTTGGAATCATTACCAAAAAGGATGTGTTAAAGCATATAGCACAGATGGCGAACCAAGATCCTGATTCCATTCTCTTCAACTAGAAACACAGACATAGGGTTCTGGATGTAAAGCAGGAAGACAGACCATGGATATGTTTTATTAACGGGGTACCCAAAACACATTTTCCATATTTGGATGGTGAAGTCATGTTAGTGTTTTGTCTCTTTCCTACAAGTTAACGAATTGCACTACATAATCTCTGGAAATTAATTTTCTCTTTAGGAGAAATTACAGTTAGCCTTCCATGATGTTACATTAGGAAGATTTCATGAAAGAATAATTAAGATTGCTATGGTTTAATTATATTTGTTTTTTTTAAAGATTTTTAACTTAAAAAGTATTTAGCCAATATGCAATCACTGAAAACTATGCAAGAAAAATTGCAACCGTCCTGACCTATAGCTTGTAGGAAACTGATGAAAAAGTCACTCTTTTGGGATCTGTTATTATTGGAAGATGAAGTGTAAATTAAGGGGCTTTGCTTTTCAAACCAGAGAAAAGAAAGCCAGAAGGAAAAGAGTAATGGTATTTTCTAGACTGTGAAGATTCAGTTCAAATGTTATCTTTGTTCCTGTTACAATATTTAGCATTATTAGTTTGTTATGTGTGTATGTTTATGTTAATTTTAATTTCCGATCATAAGACAATGCTGCTTTGGTTAATCTCTTCTAAAGAATTTAGAGAGATTGACTTTTATAGCTTGCTTGTTCCTGGTACTCTTTTGAAGTGCACAAAGATAAGTTACAGAGCTTTCTCCTTGTCTGCAAAAAGGGGAATTTTCCAGGTGGTATTTGTTAGCTGGTAGACAAGGACTTTGCCAAGAATTTGTTAGTAGCAAGGAACGATTTCCTCCAGCTTCCTTGAAATGAATAATTAGTAAACGTCTAAGCAAAGTCAACGACTAGGAGTTTCACATTTTTTGTGAGGTCCTAACTAATTCTCTTACCCAGATGCCACCTCCATGAATGATGGTGCTTTAGGCTTCTGGAATATGTAAGAACAGTAAAGGGAACCAAGTCTAGACTGCATACTGGTAAACCAGGGAAGATTCAGAACTGCATCTGCATCCTCATGCATTCCTTTGTAGAGACCTCCAGTACTAAAATAACTGGACACTCATTGCACCTCACAGCGATAAGTACATAAAACAGGGCAGTGTGTTGTCCTCATGAACATGAATTAGGCTTGGGATACCTCCAAATATATTCAAGGCGCTGGAACAGGATAGGCAGCTCAAGAGTCCTTAGAATTCTAAATAAAATGCAGAGCCATCCTAAGAGCCAGTGTTATGGACAAGGCCTGGTGACACCAAAGGTGCTTGTATCCAATTGAAAAGGTGCCTGTCTCCATTTCATACCACCTTTATTGCAGTTAAAAAGAAAATCACACTCTAGGGACACTTGGTGGAATTACAGAGCCACCATCATCATTCCAACCACTATTTCATTTTCTGTAGTTTTACCTATGAGCAATTACTCCCCCTCCATTCTTTCCCCTTCTTACTCCTTAGTACTGAATCCTCTGTTTGGGATCGAGCGCTGCTCCTAGTTAATCATTACTACTGCAAAAAAATAACTCCCAGGGCTAGTTAAATTGTAAACCAAGGCTCATCAGTCTCACAACACATGAACCAGAGGTGACACACAGCTATTTTCTTTGCCATGTGGCCCAGTTGCTGCTGCCATGCCTCCGTTTCCACACTGGATGCCTATAGCAGTGAGATTTCACTGCTGGGGTAAGAGTTCAACCTGGATCATTTTATAGCTGTGTTCCTAGCACTTCCCACCATCCTTGCAGCGGTCATTCTGCATAGTCCCACCAACCCTCTACCCCCAAACACTTCAGTGTACCTCATTTTAAGAGTTGCTGATCCCTGAATCTAGGATGTTTTTACCCCTAGTTCTTAACTTTCCAAAATCTGAATTTTTTTTGCTCAGAACTGGGTAGCCATTTTTTATTTTATTTTTATCTTTAAGCAGTCACTAGAGTTTCTCCTTGTGAGTATATCACTTCAGCATTTTAATGAAAAAGAAAACTCTCTGGGGTACATTGTATCATAGTCATGGCTCAGTAACCACATATTTTGTCCTTTCCATGCCACTTATTCCTTCATATGAGACTATTTGGCTGACTACTCTGTATACTGTGTAGAAATCAAAGCTCTTATCTGTACATTTCTGGTCCAATACCTGTCTTATTAGTTGTCCGTCCCCACTAAAGTTTGCAAAACAGAAAATGTTACTATTTCTGGTATTTAATGACAATGAAAGGTTTGGTCATATTTCATAGTGCAGTAGCGATAAGGAGGGTGTCTTAAGTTTGTCTTTGTTTTTCTTCTAGGCTCTGTTCTTGATTTTAGACAGATGAGCCAGTGTTAAGGTGCTACTTCAGAGAATAAATTCGAGAAATCAGATAACACTGTGCCAAGGTATACTTTGTAGATGCTAAGCACCGATTGGCCCTCCAGAGAATGACAATATCCCTTTGTTACCTCACTCCTGATCCGTCTCATTCATTAACCTCAGCTTCTCAGGAATCCGTGTGGCTCGTACGCTAGAAGTAGCTATAGTATATGGTATCTACTATATGTCCAATCCTATGGTTTGGCTCAAAGGTTGGCTAATTGCGGCTAGAGCTCTCTACTAGACTGCTAGCTCAGCACCTTGGCACTCTACGTTTCTTGTCTTGGGGGAAAAGGAAAATGTTTTTTCTCCCATTGCCACTTTTAACAGTTGGACATGCTTCAGCAACAAACACAGCCAGTATAGGGAGGACTGTCAGCAGCGTCAAATGGCCACATACCTCAATGGCAAAACACTAGGTGGTTTGGGATTTAAAAATTAATGAGATGAGACTATTTTGGTATTAAATGAGAAAATTGTCTGACACAAGGGAAGGGTTTACAAAAGAATGCCTATTAGTACTTCAACAGAGTTAGGATTTTCCAAGGAGAAGTACCTAGTAGACATCCAGCCATAAAAGGAATGAGAGTCTATAGATTTGTAAAAGTCAAACTGCTATGTTTTGTATCTTCAGATCTTCAACTTAAAGAATTTAAAGAACCTGAAATAGTTAAAATACATGATTCATTATATTGGAGGGAAAAAGCAGGGGACTGATAATACAAAATAATGGCAAGTTTAAAAATCATTTCTACTTGGATGTTTGGTTAGAAACATATTCTAATGCTCTCCTCTTTCTCTGGCCACAGCATCCTGGCTCAGCCCAGCTGTTGAGTAGAGGTGGTAAGATCCACAGAACAGATATCCTCTGGTAGATAAGCTGACATTGATGATACTTTGAATTTGCCAGCTAGTGGAACAAATGATTAATTTGTGATTGAACTGAAAAACAATTGAATTGCTTTTGCACCAAAGGCTGAATCTAAACCCTTTACAGGAAGAGCAGAGCATAGTATACATCTCCTAGCAGATCTTCAATTCTGTTTGAACATAAGAGTGATAAAGTAACCAGGGCTTAGTGAGCTCTAAGGCCGTGAAGTAATTCACAACCAAGATCTTGTGAACTCATTGAGGTGTGAGGGGGGCAAATATGTTTTCAAAAACGTAGATGAAGTTGAGTCCATTATAGAAATTAACTACTGCTGTATGTTTTAAGTAGTTCAATCACGTGTTGCGGTTCGATCTTGATTTTCATTTATTTTGTTAGGTGATGGGTAGGAAGATGTACTTGTTATCCCACAGTATCTCTTGTTTTTGTTTTTAAAAAAATGAACAGTGCAATCTTTGAAATTTTGTTTTTAATAATGATAGCAAAGACAATGGTGAGAACTTGAAACAGCCAGCGTATTTTATATTGCCAAAGTACTTACTAATGACTGACCACACTGTCTTGTGAGGAACTGGGTCCCCTACACTGGATCAGAGCGAACTGCAGGCCACCCATCAGTTCAGAGAAAGCAAGAGAACATCTTTTGGATGGTCCATAGAACATTGAACTCTTAAGAACCCTGAGATAAATTAGGAATTTAGAAAGTAAGTGGGAGGCAGAATATTGAGTCCTTTTTTAAAAAGAAATTAGATGTCTAAATATGTGGTCTGAACTTAAATGTCCTAAAGCCTTGATTTTTTTCTTTCTTTCTTTCTTTTTTTTTTTTTTTTTTTTTTTTTTTTTAGACAGACTATCACAATGTCACCATACAGGAGTTCAGTGCAGCAAACTCATCACACAGCAACCTCAGCCACCCGGATTCAGGCAATCCCCTGCCTCAGCCTCCCAAGTAGCTGGGAATACAGGCACCTGCCACCACACCCGGCTAATTTTTGTATTTTTAATAGAGACGGGATTTTACCATGTTGGCCAGGATGGTCTTGATCTCCTGACCTCGTGATCCGCCCACCTTGGCCTCCCAAAGTGCTAGGATTATAGGTGTGAGCCACTGCACCCAGCCAAATTTTGATTTCTTTAGCCACCTCTGGGATTTCCTGGGTTCCCTTTGGAGAATAAACTAAGAGTTATGGCCATGGAAAAAGCCCTGGTAAGAAAATGTTTTAATGGTGTAAGATGATGGAAGGAAAACCATCCCACACCCCTATAACATATATTCTGGCATTTATAAACTGCTTGATCATGTGCCTCAAGGGCAGAAAAAGTTAAGTAATCCTCCAAAGACCAGGTTTTCTAAGCAACTGAGTGGTTCAAAGCAATGTTTGTCTCAAGGGTAGTCTAGTTTCATGATAGGGCCGACCCAAGACATCTGCTCATAAAGAAATGTAGCATCCGTTGCCATTTCCTAAACTATAGGGTTTACATAGTCTTGAATTTTGATAGGAAATTTAAAAAAATGTATATTTTTGCCTCCTAGTATGTCCTTATCATATACTGAAAGAAAAAGTGAGAGTTCCTCAGATCAGAGGTCAGAAGCTGTGTCAATTTGAAGTGCAACCAGTGTAGTGGTCCTGGGGTGATCACTGACTTTGGTTTGTTTCAAATTTCAGTTGCTTGCTCCAAGAAGAGAAGTTCTGAGAACAATGGGTGTTAGCAACTTGGAAGTTACTCCCAAAATGTTTACTGGCCACATTCTCATTTCTAAACATCTGGAGCTGGGTAAAGGTTTAAATAGATGTAGGGAACAAAATTGCTTTTTCTATTGTGTAGTCTAATTTTGCCAAATCTCCCAAGAAAGAAAGTATATGACAGTTTGCATTTCTTGGATGGGACCTATCAGGTCACCCAGCCCAGTCTTGCAGTCATAAATTCCTACCTCTTAGTTCCTGCCAAAGGGCTTTCAGCCTCTGTGTGTACACTCATTGAATGAATGCTTTGCCTAAAGTTTGGGCTTTTGAAGAAAAACAGCATGTGGTAATATAAAAATCTGAGAGTTAAAAAAAAAAAAAGATCTCTCCCTCTCCTCCCTCTCCCTTGTCCCACCTTGCTCTCTGTCTCGTTCTCTTTCCCTCTCCCCACCGTGCCCTGAATTCAAATTTCTCTTTGTTTTTTTACAGGCATGTTGTTTTGAATGTGGACTTTGGGGGAGGGAGAGGATTGTTCTGAGACCAGAAAATGGAAGATACTTCTGAGTTGATGGGACCAACAGGGCTTTGCTTCTTTGTGAGGGCCAAAGCCATTGATACTTGTCGGGGGTGTTGAAGGCTTTAGCATCTCAAGGCAGACATATGAAGTATTTACTGCTAAACTGTATTGTCTACTAGTCCAAATCTGTTGGAATTCAGGAGCAGTCTAAGATTTGCTGAGTGAAATGCCATCTGGCAAAATCAAGAAGAGGGTGTGGCCTGAGAGGGGAATGTTCAGCCTCGCTATCACATTAAGGGTACCTGAGAATACATGGTCCTTCCAGTGTGTCCCTTTTCCTTCCTCCATGTCACTTTGTCCCCTCTTCTTCCTTTCTCTCCCATTGTCCTGCCTTTTTAGCACTCAGCTTTTTATATATGTATGTATTTACTTTTTTATTATGTATTTGGTCCTTTAGGACTATGCGATGATTAAGAATTTATTCCATTCAAGATTTTAAAATGATGTGTTTCATATTTTGTTCCTTTAACTGTCTCTTGAAGCTATGCTGCTAACCAGGTACAGGCCAGAAAAGAGGTGGCCCTGTCAATACCTTGGTCATGTGAGCTAAGGGGGACAGTGATGTCATGTGGGTGACTCTTCTTCATTTGACCAAGGCCAGCCTCCTGCTGTTACCTCTGCCCATTCATTTCTGGCTGTGGAGAAACTACCACCCGTTGGGTGAGCCAATGAGACCAGGAAGGTCAGAGTGGCCAGGTTCCAGCCCATGGGCCACTATTTGAATCTCTCTGTAGTAAGCTCATTTGTAGGGCTGGCTCCAACTGCAGTAGCCAAAGAAAACCTGTCTGACTCGACATTTTAATGCCTGAGAGTTGGTGAAAGTTCAGCAGTAACTAGGCATCCAGAAAGTAGCTTCAACCAAAGCTAACAGCCCAAGTTTCCACAGGAAGTTTGGTGCTGAGCTGTCCAGAGCAGTTATGTATCTGAGTGTTGCCAGCCCTTAGCCATGCTTTCTTAGCTTTATTCTCGCCTGTTCCTAGGCATAGCCTGAACCAGAGCTATGGCTCACTGCTCACTTTATTCTACTCCCTAGTCACGCGGAACAACATAGTCTAAAAAGGAAGATGTGGACTGGGGAGATCGGAGACCTGGTTTCTATTCCCTATGCTTCTACTAACTAGCCTCGAGATCTTAACCGCTCTGTGCCTCAGTGTTCCCATCTGCAAATGGGGATAGTGTTAATTGCCCTACCTACCTCACAGGGTTGTTGTGAGGATAAATGAGACAATGAATTGAAAGAACTTTGACAAGTAAGTGCTATGCAAATTATAAGAAATGGAAACAATCATGTTAAAGGCAATGGAATGGACATCGGCAGAAGGGTTAATGGATCGTCCAGCCCTTTCTCTGTGTGGCTTAAACCCAGGTCGCCATTGCTTTATACATTTTCACTTAGCACAGATTTGTAATTATGCATGTAATAAAGCACAGCCTTATCCACCCTGGTGTCTGGTGTGTTTCTAAAGACCCTCAACTTGGTAGTTATTGATTTCTCATCAGAAAACCACAGAGGCAGAGTGGAAGGCTCAGTGGACAGTAGCATAAAACACAACCGCAAACCCCTACTGGCAGGCCCACTACTTTAAAAGATTTATTAAATACTTATTTTCACATTTACAGACTCAGTAATACTCTTTACCATAAGGAGGCAAAGGAGAGGCGGCTTGCATTTTTGGAGATGTTCCAGATACCCGGATACCTCATTCATTATGGCTACTTAAATGTTCCTGTCTCTTACATTGGTGATACTTTCCTGATGATGTGAAAATTCGCTGGGAGCTGTATTTTTCTCTTTCTTTGAGCTCTTAATGATGTAAGGTCATGGGCTTTGACAGGCCCCTTGCCTACAGCTACTTTGTACAAGGAGGAGGATATCCAAACAGTCCTCCCATGAATACTAGGATTCTTAGTATCCTCTTTATGGTGTATTGGGATTACAATGTCTTCTGTGGGAAACCTTCTGAAGTTACCCTGTAGATTAAAGTGGGGTGATGTATGGGGAGGTTGTTGTATCTGCAGACATTTTCATGCCTTGCTGGAACATGGAAAGCTACACTTTAAAGTATAGCTTCCCTACTTTCTCACTCTATTTTTCCTGTGTCTGACTCCCCCACTCCCTCCCGCTCTCTGTTAGCCAGAGAGTACTAGGAAAATAGTGTATTGTGTGTCCAAGTTTTACTTTAAGAATTTCCCTAGTTGGCCGGGCGTGGTGGCTAATGCCTGTAATCCCAACACTTTGGGAGGCCAAGGCGGGCAGAGATCACACCACTGCACACCAGCCTGGCAACAGAGCGAGACTGTCTAAAAAAAATAAATAAATAAGAAAATTTCCCTAGTTGACATTTGATCACATATGTACTGGTGTTGACTTTATTTCTTGTTACTACTGAGAACTTTAATGCCTTTGGCCTAGTTGGTATCATTTCAGGAAGGACACCCCTATGTGAAAATAACTCCCTCATAAGCCTAAAATCTCATGAAATTTTAGTTCTTGATGTTATTTATCATTTTACTGTGCCCCTTCCATACTACTGTCATTCCTGCCTCTAATCTCTAGACCTTTTAAGAAATACCAGTGTATCTGTTACCAGCTGTCAACAACTTGCTGTGAATCAGAGTGTCATGTCTAGTCATTATAGAGCTCAAATAAAAGTTGCTTTGATGGAGTGTAAGGTACAGACCCATCCATCATCTCTTACAGGAGCAGCCCAGGGAAAAACCTGGAAATAACCACCAGATGTCAGTGCAATCATTAAAATACTGATGTGGCTGAGGTCTGGCCAGGGGAACTGTGTCTGAAGGGTAGGCAGGGCAGAAAGCATTAATTCATACATGAGCTGGGAATACAAAATTTCATCACATGGGTATTTCTTCCTTTATCAGACATTCTCTTAATGTATGTAGTACACTTTATGCTTTTCTTATTATTTTTAAATAAATCACAAGGCAACCCCTGTTCATAAGGAGCTTGCTGTCCTGGTATCTGAAAGTTGTAGTTTCTTTTTCAAAGCAATGTCCCAGGTGAAAACAATGAGGAAAGAAGGGCTCTAATTCCTCCCTCAGTAGGGGTGGCCGTATCATTTTCTGTATGACTAGGGCACTTCTGACAGTGGGAGGGACAACAAGTATAAACTAGGACTCTGCCAGGACAACCAAGAAGCATGGTGGTTCTGTTCCTCAGGAATCTTCAGCTCCTGCCCTTTGGACTCCAGCTCCAGGCCTCCCAAGCTCCTTCCCTAGCACCTCAGCTCTGCCTTCCCCTTAAGCTCCCAAGGTCCCTCCCCTGGACTCTCTTTCCTCCCTCATAATAAGCACTCTCAACTGCTACTGGGATGTGAGATAAGAGAAATGCTCAAACAACTTCAAGTAAAAAATTCATATTCTCGAAAACAAAAATAGAGCTCTGAGAAGAGAGCAACGTTCAGGTTAAGAGAAAACCACTTTGGGGTTCACCGGGGCCTCCTCAAGCTGCCATGTTGACGATGTTCCATACCTATATGTTGCCCATTGCTAGTGTCTCTAAATCGACCATTTGAGGATCTCCACTCCAGAGGCCGCAGGTAGAAGAGAGGGTAGAGAAGATGGAAAAAGCATAGGATTTGGAGCCAGAGGACCTGTACTCAAGGTTTACTACCTTGAGGAATTGGCTACCTTTCTTTTCCTATTTTTTTTAGTAACAGAGTCTCACTATGGTGCCCAGGCTGGTCTACAAACTCCTGGATTCAAGCAATCCTCCCATCTCGGCCTCCCAAAGTGCTGGGATTACAGGCATGAACCACTGTCCCCAGCTACCTTCCTTGATCAAACAAAACTCAGGATTTCTATGTTTGGCCTTGGATGAACAGTCTCCTCTTGAAAATGGGCTTCTGCATCTCACATTGTGGCTTTGTGTTCCACAAGATTCTCCTTGCCTTGCAGACAGTTTTTCTAGTTACCTCACTAGCCTAGGGGTGGTGATCATCCCCATTTTAATATTCTGACTCAAATGTGACTCCAGAGCCCAGCTGAGCTGAAGTTAGAACTTTTCATCTAAAAGCTTGGGGAAAATGAGACAGCTATCGTGATATGCCATGAAATCACCCAGCTCACCTACAGTGGTGGCTCCCAAACCTAGCTGTGTATCAGAACCATCTGAATGGGTGTTAAAAAGAGATTCCTGAACAGTTTGTCCCTAGACCTTGAGCTAGTATTTGGAAAACCCTGGAGGAGCATTCCAGGCTTCATCTCACCCTGAAGTCTTATCAGTCTGAGATGGTGTGTGATCACAATTTCAGCACCTGCCACCACCTGAGAGAACTCACTGTCCTTCTGCTTGTTCAGTATTGTATCCCAAGCACCAAGTGTAGTGCCTACTACAGCATAGGACCTCAGAGAATACAGGGCTTGCTGAACGCTGGCTGGTGGTGCAAAGCTGGACTGCTTAGTTCCTGTTTCCTGCCTGGAGATATGTCTCTTAGCTGGACATATACCACCTTCTGGGCACACCATAATTACCCAGCCACAGGGGGTTCTGGTTCTTATATTACAAGTCACAACCTCATTATCACCGTCAAAGTACAACCCTGTGTAGCTGATGGAGGGCATGTTTATTTCAGGCTCTTTTGCTTCTTCACTAAGTGATTTTAGGCACATGACTTGACCTTTCTGGACCTCAGTAACCACATCTACAAATTAAGAATGATGATAAAACCTGCCTCATTGGACCATTAAGATGATAAATTGAAAGTAGGTGCTCACCGGGCTTTACAAATTGGCTATATGAACATCATTGTTATTCATTTGATCATGAGGGCTAAAAGTGCTAATGTATGAGGAATAGTCACTTCATTTAACCAATATTTAATGAGCTCCTACTTGGTGCCATGTACTATACTAAGTGCTGGGGATACAATAAAAGGAAAAAACAGACCAATTCCCTGGATGACAATCCAAAATAGTCCAGCAGTCTTTTTTTGTTGTTGAGACAGGGTCTTGCTCTCTTGCCCAGGCTGAAGGACAATGGCTGATCATAGCTCCCTGCAACCTCAACCTCCTGGGCTCAAGCAATCCGCCCACCTCAGCCTCCCGAGTAGCTGGCACTACAGGCATGCCCCACCACACCCAGCTAATTTTTGTATTTTTTGTAGAGATGGGGTTTTGCCATGTTGCCAGGCTGGTCTCAGACTTCTGAGCTCAAGAGCTCCACTTGCCTCGGTCTCCCAAAGTGATGGTCAGCATTCTTTTCTAGTGATGATACTTTTACCCCTTCAAGTCCAATGTTTGTGGGCTTGGCAGCCTCTCCTTTATATTAACAGAATCTTAGAACCTCTCCCACCAAAATGTTTCTTCATTATTTTTCCTTTTCAGACTTTGAATATGTCACTAAATCAAGGCAACCCAGTGTCTTGTAATCTATGGTTTTCAAGAGGGACACACTCACTTTATTCCCTCCTGCTCCAACTCCCACTTGGCCACATCTGAGCCTGCAAAGCCACTCAGAAAACCCTTAGCTCAGAGATCACCCAACCTGACAAAGCCACCTGTACCCCATCCTCCCTCACCTTGTCCTCAAGCATGATGCCTCTTGCTAGTTCTAGTTACAAAATAAAAACTCCCTTGTCTGTAAGTGGATGCCAACAGGTATAGCTGTGTGTATGTGGAAAGGAGGGTTGTCTTTATTAGCAGTAATATACCAGAAATGCTTTATTACACAAACATCCTTGAACCTCACTACAAGCCTGTGATGTAGGCAAAATATGAAGAAACCAAGACTTGGCTGTGATTTGCTCAGTAACTCAGAGGCAGGAAGTGATGTAACAGAAACTAGAACTCAGTTTTTGACCCCAAGTCCAATGATTAGTCTACTACTAATTTTGTGGCTCAGTGCTCCTGTTCATCCTGAACATTTTCAGGCCAGTTTATGGGAAAAAGGTAACAGGAGCTTGCCTGGTGAAGTTAGGCAGTTGGCCTGGTGTTAAAAATTTATTGTGGGTAAGAATCTGTATAGAGACATGTAGATGATTATAAACAATTCTAGAAAGGGGATCTCCTCTTAAAATGTGAATGTGAAGAAATTGAGAAGTGGGAATGGGTAGGGATTGAGGAGCAGTGTCTGGAGTCCTGTATTTACTAGTTTGCCTCCCTTAGTATTATTTGGAGTTTTACCAAGAGCTTGCATTGCTTTTATTATTTTTTAGAAATCAACATCCAGGAAAGAAAATAATAATTTTTTATGTAGTTATAAAGATGTGTTCATCTCATCAATCGGGAGCTAAATTTGTTTTTCCTATGAACTAATGATGAACAATGAAAGCTAAAGCCTCAGGTCCAGTAAGTGGATGTTATGACGAGAATTTCCATCCCTAGCAGGGGAACCATATGACTCATGCAGGCTTCAGGGGCTGTTTTCTCTCATAATCTAACACAGCAGCCAGAAGTATCCTTTTAAAACATAAATCAGATTATGTCACTTGCTGGATTTGAAACCTTTTGGTGACTTCCCATTATATCCAAGGTAAATCCAACCCCTTCCCCTGGTCTCTGAGGCCTTCCATGTCCTTCATCTGGTATGGCTTGCTAACCTCATGTGTTGAAGTGTGTCCTCCAGAAATTCATGTTGAAGTCTTCAGTATCTCCAAATGTGATTTTATTTGGAAACAGGGTTGTTGCAGATGTAATTAAGTTAGAATGAGGTCATACTGGCGTAGGGTGGGCCCCTAATTCAATATGACTGTTGTCCTGATTCGAAGGGGAAATTTGGATGCATGGAGAATGTCATGTGAAGATGAAAGCAGAGATGGGGTGATGCTTCTATAAGCCAGGGAACAACAAAAATCACCAAAACGCCACCAGATGCTGGGGGAGAGGCACAAGACAAATTGTCCCTCACAGCCCCCAGAAGGAACTGATTCTGCTGACACCTTGATCTTGGACTTGTAGCCTCCAGAACTGTGAGACAGTACATTCTCTTGTTGAAGTTCATAGTCGATGGTACTTCATTCATAGCCCCAGCAAACTAACACACCTCCTCTCTTACCATTCACCCTCATCTCTCACTTCCTCCCAGCACAGTATCTTTGTTTTTTTAGTTACACACACACTAAGTTTATTCCTACCCCAGGATTTTTGCCCTATAAGTTTTGTTTTTCTCAAATGCACTTCCCTCAGACCTTCACATGACTGACTCTTTCTTGTCAATCAATTTAAATGTCTTCTTACAGAGGGCTTCCCTGACCACCCCAGCCATTTTTAATTGCATCATTTTTCTTTGGAGAAGTCATCATTATCTGATATTTTCTTATTTGTTTATAGCATCTCTTCCCCAATTACAATGTAAGTTTCATAGGCTTTTTTTTTGTTGTTTTAGAAATGTGGTCTCACTCTGTCACCAAGCTGGAGGGCAGTGGTGTGATCATAGCTCATTGCAGCCTCCAACTCCTGGGCTCAAGCGATCCTCCCACCTTAACCTCCAAGTAGCTGCGACTGGACTGTGGGAGTGAGTCACCACACCCTGCTAGTTCCATAGGTTTTTTTCACCTTTGTATCCCGAGATTCTACTTAGACTTACCTGACACACTATAAACATTATAAATATGTACTGAATGAATGAATGGGAAGAATTCTTCACTGACAGACTCATTCATTAAACATTTATTGAGTCTCTGCTATTTGACAACTACTGTGATAGAAATCGATGCACAAAGTCTAATAAGGTAGGGCTCCTGCCTTTTGACTTCCTAAAACACTGTGGCTCCTGCCAGGTCCCAGTACTGGTGTAGTAGAGCATGGGCTTTGGAGTCTGACAGGCCTAAGTTCATATCCTAGCTCTGCCACTTACTAGCTGAGTGGTCTGGGCAAGGTACCTAACCTCTCTGTCTCTCAGTTATCTCTTCTGCCAAATGGAGATACTAATACCTAACCCAGAGAACTGTGGTAAGAAATAAATGAGATAGGTAATGTGTCTGAAAAGCTTAGCAGTGCCTGGTTGGTACCCAGTAGGTTCTCAAAAAAGGGCATTTCCCTTTCTACTTCACTCTAATGAGATAAAGCCCCTCTTCTCACAGCTGTCTGCCTCTCTTTGGGGGAAATTAGCAGTTCTCTAGGACAGCAATAGAAATAATTTGGCCTGAGGGGAGCCCCCGGCTTACTCCAGTGCTCTTATCAGGGATCTCTGAGGAGCCATTCAGGTGGAGGCATCCGATGTTGGAAATAAACACCCAGGGTACTTCTCTTCATGCTCCATATATGAGGTAGCTGTTCATTCATTCATGTGTTCATTTATTCAGCAGCTATTTATTGAACATATATTCTGTTCTAGGCACTGTGCTGAGTGCTAGGAATATAGCAGCAAATAACACAGACACGGCCTTGTCTTCACAGGACTTGCAGTCCAGTGGAAGTTTTTGTTGATTTGTTTTCCCTGTATGCCTCCAGCAAATACTTATTGGGCCTGGCAGTTCTAGGCTTTCTCTAGTTTGAGAAAATGGTGACTATGGCCACCAGATTTTTATCATACCACTATCAGCCATTGTCCCAGATGACCAAGTGGCCCTGGATCTGGGACAGGCAGAGAGAACAATGTTTGTCCTTTAGTTTTGCAGGCTTAGGAACCCTCTGCGAATTATTTTTAAAATTTCCACGTATTGGGTGCCCTGTTTCAAGCACTGGACTTCATGCTTCACATCCATGGTTTTGCTTAATCCCCCAAAACAATCTTGAGAAGTAGATACTGTTATTAAACTAATTTAGGTTGATTCTGATTTTTGGCTTATACTATGATACACATTCTTGTGCAGATATCTTTGTCCAAATTTATTTCCCCAGTATGGGATAAAGAAAGGGAGATGCATGCCAATGGGTGGGTGAAGTGACTTGCTCTGGGTCACACAGATAGTAAGTAGTGAGATGGCATTCAAGTCCAGGACTAGGTGACTCCTGAATCTTTTTCTATAATACTGCAATGTTTCAAATATCTCCATAGGATATTTCTGCAAAGGAAGCGTTACACAGGGCGGACTCGCTGGAACCTTGGAGAACCCTTGAAAGAAAAAGTAAAGGTCAATCACACTCAGTTCATAAACAGGAATCCTCAAGTTTTCATATCTTCTTGTATTAGTTATCTGTTACTGTGTAACACTATTACCACAAACTTAGCAGCTTAAAACAACACATAATTATTACTTTACAGTTTCTGTGGGTCAGGAGTCTTGGCACGGCTTAGCTGGGTCCTACATAAGGCTACACTCAAGGTGTTGGTTAGGGCTGGTCTCTCATCTGAGGCTCAATTGGGCAAGAATCCACTTCAAGCTCATATGATTGTTGGTAGCATTAAATTCCTTGTGGGCTACCAGACCAAAGGTCAGTTCCTAGCTTGCTCTTAACCAGTTGCCACTCTCAGTTTCTTGCTGTATTGGTCGGGGTTTTCCAGAGAAAAAGAAGTCCTAGGATGTATATATGTGGATGTGTACATATGCATGTATATATTGAGAGATTTCTTTTAAGGAATTGGCTCACGTGATTATGGAAGTTAGCACGTTCAAAATCTTCATGGTAGTTCGGCAGGCTGAAGACCCAGAGAAGAGCTGGTGTTGCAGTTCAAGTTCAAAGGCCATGCACTGGCAGAATTCACTCTTGCTCTGGGGAGGTCAGGCTTTTGTTCTATTCAGGCCTTCAACTGATTGGATGAGGGCCACCCTCATTAAGAAATCTGCTTTACTCAAAGCACATTAATTTAAATGTTAATCTCATCCAAAACCACCCTCACAGAAGCATCCAGAATAAATTTTGACCAAATATTTGGGTACCATAGCATAGCCAAATTGAAACATAAAATTAACCATCATTAGATCAGTGTAATGTGGGAAACTAAAAAAAACATATTAACCATCACGTTTGTCATAGTGGACCTTTCCAACATGACCACTTGCTTCATCAAAGTTAGCAAGGAAGTGAGTCTCCTAACAGGGGATACCTTGCAAGATTATGTAACATAATCACAGAAGTGACATCTTGCCCACACTCAAGGGGAGGAGGATTCATTCCAGGAGCATGAATTTGAGGAGGCAGAGATCACACAGGCCATGTTAGAGTCTTTCTGCCACCATCTACTCCTTAACTTCCAATGATTCATGTCTCTCTCACATGCAAAATGCATTGATTTATTTCTCAATATTCCTCAAAATCTCATCCCATTGTAGCATCTGCTTAAAGTCTAGACTCTCATAATCTAAATCAGGTCCAGGTGTAGATGCAGTCTTTTAGGCAAAATTCTTCTCAATTCGTTGATCTGTAAAATGAAAGAGACATGTAATCTACCTCCCATAAAACCAACATAAAGTGATGGGAAGGCTTAAGATAACTGCTATAGACATTTCCATTTGAAAAGGAAGGGGGAATGGGAGGCATGTGAGAGTCACTGGTCCATGACAATTCTGAAATCCAGCTGTGCAAATGTTCAATGTACCTTGATCAGTTCTTCAGGCCTGTTTGGTCTCTTAGTTCTGCCTTCTGAATTGTCCTTCCTTTTCCATGAAAGGTAGCACATGTTTGCAGCTAAGCAGTTTATCAGCCTGCTCCCTGCCAGTAAAATTTTGGGGGTCCAGCAGCTATCTTTGATTTTATACTCTCTCTGGCTCCATCCAAGCTAACAGTGTTTCTACTTAAATAACTTACTTAAAAACTTTTGAATCTTCAGTGGGTTTAACTGGAGTTTGCTCCATTAGAAAAAAGACATACCTACAGATCTGTTCAAGATAAGCCCTTCTTTACCTTGGATTCCTTCTCCTATGACTTAGATACACAACTCTTATGCTTCCTAAGAGGCCCTATTGTTTGAGAGGTTCTTTGTGTCACACCTTTAATCTCTTGAAAGGGCACTTTGTGTGACTGAATACCACTCTGATCCTTTGATCTTTCTGAAATTTTAACAAATGATTGTCCAGTCACTGTTGGCTTTTTCTCTATGCCATGCTTTCCTAACAGTGCTTGGCAGCCATTTCTTAATTTTAGCATCTTTTGCCATCTGGAGAGGGTAAGAATGAAGTACTGATTTCTTTTTAGTTTAAAAGTGCTTCCCTCGATTTATGTCTCCCCTCTCACATTTTACTATAAGCATCAAGAAAAAACCAGCCCATGGCTTCAACACTTTGCTTGGAAATCTTGTTAACTAAATAACCACATTCATCACTTACACTCTACTTTCCACATAATTGCAGGCAACCGTTTCAGTAAGCGGTTTTTCCACTACTTAAGAAGGATCTGCCATAGCCCTCTGCCTGTCACATGGTACATGCTTAATAAATTTTACTATTGGTATTACAACATACACAATGGGAAACAGTAACACCTATCTAATGAGATGGTTGTGAGAATTTCATCAGATTATGTGTGAAGCTGCCTGACATATAGTAGGTACTGTAAACCAAAAATAAAATTCTAAGCCCTCCAACCATTTGAATGGACCCTTCCTCTCAGCCAAGGGCATTCCAAAGTTAACCTGAAAAACTAGTTCAGGCCATAATGGGAAAGGGAAGTTGGATATGCCATATTATTCCCTTCTCTTTTGGAATTCAGGCACAGCTGATCAGCACTAACATCAACACAGAGACCTTAAGCTTGATAGATCAGACTTTTTAAGTCTGATAAGAAACATTTAGAATATATTCTCTCTGAAGCCTGCTTCCTGGAAGCTTCATCTGCGTGACAAAACCTTGGTCTCTTCAACCCCCTTTCATAACATAGACATTCCTTTCTATTGATTCCAGGTCTTTAGATAATAGCAATTGCCAGTCCGAAAGTCTCTGAATTTACCTATGACCTGAAAGCCCCTGCTTCCAGTTGTCCTACCTTTCTGGACTGAACCAATGTACATCTTAAATGTATTGATTGATGTCTTATGTCTCCATAAATATATAAAACCAAGTTGTAGCCCTATCATGTTGGGCACATGTTGTCAGGATCTCCTGAGGCTGTGTCATGGATATGTCATGGATATGTCCTTATAAAAAATAAACTAAGTTGATTGAGACTTGTCTCAGGTGTAAACTTTTTGGTTTACAGTATGCAGATCCCTTCCCTTTCCTTCTGTCATAAGCTGAATGTTTGTGCCTCACCAAAATTTACATGGTGAAGCCCTAACCTCCAGTGTGGCTGTATTGGAGCAAAGAAAGAATTAAGATTAAATGGGATCATAGGATGGGGCCCTTGATATGATAGGATTAGTGTTCCTATAAGAAGAGACATCAGAGTACATGCTTACTCCTCATTCTAATTCTTTGTTCAAGACGCCAAGAACCTGGACACCTTCCACCTATAACAAAAGTGCTGGGATGAGTGCACTCTGTGTGCTCTCTTTCTCTCTCTCCTCTCTTTCTCCCCTTGGCAGCACTGAGAAAGGCCATATGAGGACATAGTGCAACTGCCCAGTGGGTTCTTCTTGCCTGCTATTAAGATAGAGTCAATTTATCAAGACAGGGGAATTACAATAGAGAAAGCATTTAATACAGGTAGAGCCAGCTAAATGGGATACCAGAGTTTTATTATTACTCAAATAAGCCTCCTCAAAAATTTGGAGGCTAGGGTTTTTCAAAGATAGTTTGGAGGGCAAGGGTGTGATAAATGGTCCTTGTGGGCAGAGTCTGCTTCTGGGTGAGGGCCACAGACTGGTTGAGGGTCAGGGTGGGGCCCTCCAGTTTTCAGAAATGCAAAAGCCTAAAGAGATATTTCAACAGGCCAATGTTAGGTTCTGCAATAGTAATGTTAATTACAGGAGTCATTGAGGAAGTTGCAAATCTTGTGGCCCCCACAAGTCTGGTGGCCTTTCATTTGTTTTACAAAAGTGGTTTAGTTTTTGGGAAGAGTTGTTATCATTTAAACTATAAACTAAATTTCTCCCAAAGTTAGATTGGCCCATGCCTAGGAATAACCAGGAGCAGTTTGGAGGTTAAAGGCAAGATGGAGCTGGTTAGATCGAATCTCTTTCACTGTCATAATTTTCTTACTGTTATAATGTTTGCAAAGGTGGTTTCAATAGGGAGAAGATAGCCATCTGTAAGCCAGGAAGAGAACCCTCATCAGAAATGAACTTTGCTGGCACCTTGATCTCAGACTTACAGCCTCCAGGACCATAAGAAAATAAATTCCAGTTATTTAGGTCACCTAGCCTATGATACTTGGTTTTGGCAGCATGAACAAACGAAGACACCTTCGTTGGGTGAAGCCGTTAGAATCTAGAGTTCAAAACCCACTCTTCTCAGTTTGCAGGTGCTCAACAGATGACATTGGGACACTTGGAAAGAAACAATCTGCATTTTAAAACAGTTATGCTCATTTTTCTCTGATTATAAAATAAACGTATTGGGCCAGGCATGGTGGCTCATGCCTATAATCCCAGCACTTTTGTTACAGGTGGAGGGTGTCCAGGTTCTTGGCATCTTAAACAAATAATTGGAACAAAGGAACAAATGAAGCAAGGAAAGAATGAAGCAACGTGAAAGCAGAGATTTATTGAAAATGAAAGTACACTCCATAGGGTGGGAGCGGGTCTGAGCATAGAGGCTCAAGAGCCCCATTACAGAATTTTCTGGGGCTTAGATACCCTTTAGAGATTTCCATTGGTTACTTGGTGTACGCCATGTGTAAATGAAGAGGATATTTCCTGTCATAGCTACAGTGTTTTCATTTGATTTCGTTCTAGGAAGTCCATAGGTTCCCTGCCTCCAGGCCCTATTCTCCTGCTTCACTTTGGGAGACCAAGGCAAAAGGACTGCTTGAGCTCAGGAGTTTGAGACCAGCCTGGGTAACACAATAGAGATCTTATCTCTATTAAAAATAAAAAATTATAGCCGGGTGTGGTGGTGCACACTGGTAGTCCCAGCTACTCAGGAGATTGAGGCAGGAGGATCACTTCAGCCTGGGAGGTCAAGGCTGCAGGGAGCCATGATCATGCCACTGCACTCCAGCCTGGACAACAAAGCAAGACCTCACCTCAAAAAAATAAAAATAAAGCAGTAGGTTTATTGTGAGAAAAAATTAGAAAATTTTAAAGAAAAGTTTTAAAAGGTTTGAAGATCATAATGAAGAAAGTAAAATTACCTGCAGTTTCTTCAGTCAGAGATACCATGGTTAAGATCTGGGTAAATATTTTTATTATTTTTCTACATATGACAGTGTATACACACACCCAGATAGAACTGGAATAATGCTGAACCGTAGTGCCTTATATTCTTTTTTTTCTCTCATTTAACATTTCTTGGAGCAGATTGCTTTCCACAGATGTCGTTTCCTTCAGAATGATTTCTCTCCTGGGCTTTTGACTTCCTGATCTCCAGCCTATTCTGAGCCAGCTCCAGCCTGTTTCAGGGCCTGGCTCTAAGCCCAAAGGAGCTTTGCCCTTGTAGGCTTTCCCCAGGCCCTGTAACTTTCTCAGCAACTCTATTTTCACCTGAAAACTCCCTGGGGAAAATTAGAGGAAATGACGGCCCTGGGGAGCAGCTAGAAGAAGTGAACTAGAACCCGTACCTCCCACAAATCACAGGTTCAAGTTCTTTACAAAAGCACAGCAGTAAAATCCAAACCATAGGCTATATGATTTGCGTGAAGGGAGCAAGGGAACGCAAATGGACTCTGGGATGATGACAAAACTCTGAGATTAATAATGATCCAATGAGACATGCCAAAAGTGAGGCACCAAATTATACCCTAGCTGTGATTTCAACTTCAGCAAAAATATGCATGGGTTACACAAAAGTGGGACTGTAGTGTTCTAAACTTCTTGAGGAATGGTTACATTAACATTCCATTGTGTTTTCCATCTCATTAAATATTCTTTGAAATAATGACTTTCAAAAGGCAGTCTGCTTTTCACATTAAGGATGACAGAAAATAAATAATGTAGAACATCTCTTTTTTGTTTTTTGAAGTGGGGCGGGTGGGGAGGTGGGAGGGAGCAGGGAGGGGGAGGTTCGGGCGGAGTGGGGGGTTGGGGGGCAAGCCGAGGAGTCAATATAGAACATCTCAAAGAAATGATGCGTTTGGAGCTTCCAGTGGTAGAGGGGTATTTTAAGTCTGAGCTACATGGAGGGACCTGAGGGTGAGGGCTCTTTAAAACACCAGTGGCAGGGGAAGGGGGCAGGAATTGTAAGAGCATGTAAGGAGGGTGTTTGATCTGATTTTACCAAACTCTCTGAAGGTCAGTGAGATCTCAGCTGGCAATACAACATAGTGATCATAGCCTGGGGCCTCTGAAGTCAGATGTACTGCATTGAAAACATGGCTCCAATACTTAATAGCTGTGTGAACTTGGGCAAGTCAATTAAGCATCCATACCTCAGTTTCTTCATCTGTTAAATGGGGATGTTAATAGTACCTGCTTCATAGGCTTGTTGCGAGGCTATAGATATTTCTGAAGATTGAATGAAATTATATCTGGAAAGCAATTACTATAGTACCTGAGACAACGTTAAGTGCTCAATGTTAACTGTCATCATCATCAATACCCGTGTTACAAAAGTAATAGATTTTTTTTTGAGACAGGGTGTCATGTGTCACCCAGGCTGGCATGCAGTGGCATGATCATGGCTCGCTGCAGCCTTAACCTCCCAGGCTCAATGATCTTTCCATCTCAGCTTCCCAAGTTGCTGGGACCACAGGCACGTGCTAATTTTTTATTTTATTTTTTGTAGAGACAGGGTGGTCTCCAACTTATGGACACAAGTGATCCTCCTGCCATGGCCTCCCAAAGTGCTGGGATTACAGGTGTGACCCACCATGCCCAGCCTAAAAGTAATAGATTCATTGAATTGATTTATTGACTATATGACTGCCATGTTTCCACAATTCTATGACTTACTATTTTTCTAATTTCTGAAACTGGGACTCATCATACCATCATTTTACATTTGAAGTTGTTTTACTTCCTCACCAAAAAACAAAATTAAAAACTAATTCAAAACCATGCTCTAGGTTGGTATTCTAGACTTTAAGGTGGGGATTTGTTCAAATGCAGATTCTGATTCAGTGGATCTAGGGTGGAGCCTAAGATTCTGTAGTTCTAATGAGCTCCCAGGTAACGCCAGTGCTGCTGGCCCTTGGACCACACTCTGGGCAGCAAGGGTCTAGCTCTCTGAACTGTAACTAGTCTGAGGCCAGAGGCCATAGGTTGGAGTAGTAGCCATATTGGAGTCAGGCCGTTGAAGCAGCCTTCTTGATGTAGCAAGCTCCTGTTCCAATAGGCATGGGACTGAGGGTTTAGAACAGTGCTGAATTTTTAGGTAAGAAAACCAATGTCTGAGGGATGTTGACTAAAACAGTCAAACTCTGTAAAATATTTAAAGAGATTTATTCTGAGACAAATATGAGTGACCATGGCCCGTGACACAGCCCTCAGGAGGTCCTAAGAACATGTGCCCAAGGTGGTCGGGGTGCAGCTTGGTTTTACACATTTTAGGGAGACATGAGACTTCAAATACATTTAAGAAACACATTGGTTTGGTCCAGAAAGGCTGGACAACTCAAAGTGGGGGTGGGGCGGGATGAGGGTGGGGGAGGTGGGCTTCTAGGTAGATTTAAAAATTTTCTAGTTGACAGTTGGCTACGTTTATCTAAAGACCTGGGATCAACAGAAAGGAATCTCGGAGTTAAGAGGTTGTGGATACCGAAGTTTAATCATGTAAATGAAGTCTCCAGGTAGCCAGCTTCAGAGAGAATAGATTGTAAGTCTGACCACAAACCACCCCCCAACCCCGCCCCAGCTACTGCCTTTCTGTCATGACCTGATCCAGTCTCTCAGGTTAAATTTTAAAAGAGCGCCCTGGCTGAGGAGAAAGTTTGTTCAGATGGTTGGGGAGCCTTAAACTTTTACTTGTGATTTACTGCAAGGTAGTGAGTGTTCCCAACTTAGCATCCGTGATTAATTCAGAACAAAAGAGAGTTTAATGGGATGTCTCATGTAACAGCCATGTCAGCCATTCTGAATTGGAGCTGTTTTGATTCCAGGAGTTCTGGAAGGAGATCCAGAGACCTTGGGCTTGTTGGTTTACCTCTAGTCAAACCTTACTAGTTGGAGTCTTCTGCAGCCATCTCACATGTACTCAATAAGTAGGGGACAGACTTCCAGTTGAGGCAGGAGAATAGGGTCTGGAAGCAGGGAACCTAAGGCCAATTAATGCTGACTTCCTAGAACTAAATCAAAATGAAAAGTCCAACTTTCCACACCTAAGTAACAAAAGGATGGGAGGCCACTCATTTTGCAACCTCCCCTGCTTTCCACACATCCTCTGCCCCCATCTCCACGTTTTCTGTGTGGCAGATGGAAAATTAAAAGTATCTTTGATTGGTTGCTTTCTGCAACCAATCAGACATTTGCATAGGAGTGTGACTTTGTAACTTCACCTCTGATAGTTGCTTTCCACAACCAATCAGACTGATCGTGGGCCACTACTTCATTTATATAGGTTGTATATCAAGTAACCAATGAGAAACTTCTAGAGGGTATTTAAAGCCCAGAAAATTCTGTAATGCTGCTCTTGAGCCCCTGTGCTCGGGCTGTTCCCACCGTGTGGCGTGTACTTTCGTTTTCAGTAAATCTCTGCTTTTTGTTGCTTCGTTCTTTCCTTGCTTTGTTCGTGCATTTTGTCCCATTCTTGGTTCAAAATGCCAAGAACCTGGACACCCTTCACGGGTAACACAGTCTTAGATCTCCACCTAGAGTAAAACCAGCCCCTCCAACGAACTCTATCCATTCAACAAACAAATACAGGTTTTTCTACTTCCTTCTGTTCTCTTACTTCAAAAAGACAGGCATCAAGGCCTGGAGACCGTGAATTCATAATGTTTGTGTGATCTGGCTCCTCCTTTGTTAGTATAACCCCGAGCTCTCTCCGGTACTGCAACAGCCTCCTACTGCCCCCCACCCCACTAGTTTCCCCACCCTAAACTGTTCTGCTTGCTGTTCAGATTAATTTTTGCCTAAAACAACTCCATTTCCCTCACTGCTTTAGTATCTTCCCACAGTCATTCCATTCCTCATTCACCACATGAATGAATTGTCCACTTCGTCAGGCCTCACTGTTGTCCTTCTAAGTACACCATTCTCATTTTGAAGCTACTCTTGCAAAAATTGTAACAGTGAGAAAATGAGGACAGTGACAATGATCTGACCTAACCAACTCCATCTTGCCTGGGCTGGAGTGCAGCAGTGTAATCTCCGCTCACTGCAACCTCTGCCTCCCAGGTTCAAGCAATTCTCATGCCTCAGCCTCCCGAGTAGCTGGCATTACAGGTGTGTGCCACCAAGCTTATATAATTTTTGTATTTTTAGTAGAGATTTATTTATTAGTAGTAGAGATTTATTTATTGTTAGTTTCACCAGTTTGGCCAGGCTGGTCTCGAACTCCTGACCTGAGGTAATCCACCTGCCAGCCTCCCAAAGTGCTGGGATTATAGGCATGAGCCACTGCGCCTTACCTAATTTATAGGTTAACTTTGAAACAAAGATGATAACAACCCCTCCCTGAAACAAACCCCTTTCTTGCCTGGGGACCAAACTGCCTTTGTAGGACTAACAAATTAGCCACAATATTTGCAACTTCCCCAATTACTCCTGCAGACTACATCACTATTGTAGAATCTAAGATTGACCTTTTGAGATGTCTTTTCAGATTTTTCCATTTCTGACAGCTGATGGCTCCACCTGGACTTGCCAACTGGTCCTGTGGCCTCACCCAGGAAACAACTCAGTGCAAGAGGACAGCTTCAACTCCCTATGATTTCATCTTTGACCTGACCAAGTAGCACTCCCCACTCCCTAGCCCCCTGCCTTTGTCCTTGAAAAACGCTCGTCTCCAAAAATTTGGAGACTGATTTGAGTAATAATAAAATTCTAGTCTCCCATTCAATCAGCTCTGTGTGAAATAAACTCTTTCTGTAGTGCAATTCTCCTGTCTCGATAAATCGACTGTATCTGGGCAGCAGGCAAAATGGCAAAATGAACTCATTGGGCCATTACAATCCAGAATCAACACTTTGATTCATTCTGAGCTTCCCACCCACAGTACTTTCTCTCATCCAGGAAAGGGTTTTCACAATAACTAAGAGTAGCTACTATTTATTGAGTACTTATTCTATGCCTAGCTCTCTGTTAAGCACTTTACGTAGATAATTATTTATTACAATAGCCCTATGAACTAGGTATCTTATAATTATTCCCATTGATGTGAGGAAACTAAGGCTCAAATACTTCCTTCTCCCTCTCCCTGTCTATTTATATACCATCTTACTACTTTCAAAGCATGTATGGAATACATTAAATTTTTATTTCTTTTTTTTGAGATGGAGTTTCATGCTTGTTGCCCAGGCTGGAGTGCAATGACGCAATCTCTGCTCACTGCAACCTCTGTCTCCTGGGTTCAACTAAGCTTTAATTCTTTGAAGTGTTTCTGGGTTCTGATTTAATGAACACATTATTTATAGTTTGCATGTTGATTGGAGGGAAATGATACCTTTAAAGCTTTTGAAGGGCTTTTAAGCCATTTTGTTCATAGAAATTGCTTAGTCATTTCCTTTGCAGTCTTTTTCTTCAGTTTTTATTTTAGATTCTGAGGTTACATGTACAGGTTTGTCACATGGGTATATTGCATGATGCTGAGGTTTCGGGCACAAATAATCCTATCACCCAGATAGTGAACATAGTACTGAATAGATAGTCTCAATCGTTGCCTCCTCCTTCTCTCCTGCCTCTAATAGTCCTCAGTGTCTATTGTTGCCATCTTTATTTCCATGTGTACCCAATGTTTAGCTCCCACTTATAAGTGAGAACGTGCAATATTTGGTTTCCTGTTCCTGCATTAATTTGCTTAGGATTGTGGGCTCCAGCTGCATTCATGTTTCTGTAAAGGACGTGATTTCATTTTTTTTTTATGGCTCCATAGTATTCCATGGTGTGTAGGTACCAGATTTCCTCTTTCCATTCTACCATTGATGGGCACCTAGGTTGATTCCATGTCTTTGCTATTGTAAATAGTTCTTTGTAGTCTTTATTACTGCTGATTTGCTAGGCAAACCCTTCCTTCCTGGATATTGGAAAAGCTGAACCTCAGCCATGCCCCTGTCATAAGCATCCTAATCATGACTCGGAGGAAGCAGAATGAGTGCCTGGCGCTTGTGTTTCTAGTAGAGTGACACTGGGCATACAGCAGTGTCTCTGCAGCTCTAAGGAGGGAAGTGAGATTGATAGTGTTGGGGAGAGAAAGGATTTTCCATTTTTGACTCTTTGTACTTCTGTATCACTTTTCTTTTTGCAATGAATGTTATTTATTACTTGTGTAAGAAAATGCAATACAATTATTTCTTTTAAAATAAAAAAAATAGGAAAGATTAGAGAGGGGCTACAGAAGAATCATAATCATGCAAAGCTAGTTATCTCCAGCAATAAGCAAGGAGATGCCATTTGTTACCTACCAGAATGGTAAAAAAACAAAAACAAAAACAAATTGGATAATGCTCATGATTGACAAAGCATGAGGAGGAATAGATGCTATCCTCTACTGTTGGAAAAAGCTCACATTGGTATAGGTTCTTTGGGGACAATTTTGCAATGTGCATCAGCACTTACCATGTATTTATCTTTGACTCAGCAATACTACTAGGAATTAACTGTATGGATATATGCTCAAAAGCATGTCATGATGTAAGCATGTGAGAATGTTTACTGCAGAATTTTTTCAAAATGGCAAAAACTAAATGTCCATCATTAAAGTTTGGTTAGGCCGGGCATGGTGGTTCATGCCTGTAATCCCAGCACTTTGGGAGGCTGAGGTGGGGGGATCACTTGAGCCCAGGAGTCTGAGACCAGCCTGGGCAACATGGTGAGACCCTGTCTTTACAAAAGTTAAAAAAAAATTCGTCCAGCATCGTGGTGCCTGCCTTTAGTCCTAGCTACTTGAGAGGCTAAGGTAGGAGGATCGCTTGAGCCTGAGAGGTCGAGGCTGCAGTGAGCCATGATTGTTCCACTGCACTCCAGCCTGGGTAACAGAGCAACACCCCATCTAAAAAAAAATGTTTGGTTAAATAAAATGCAATTCATCCATTAATATTAAGAACATTAAGGACTATTTAAAAGCAAGAGGTAGAGTGTAGTGCCGAAGTGGAATGATCTCAATGATGTGCTGTTAAGTATAGAAACTCTGAATATAACATACTACCATTTGTATCTTTTTTTTTCCTGGAAGAATACACAAAAACTGTCAAAAGTAAAATTATATTTGGGTAGAAGGACTAGATTTCTGGGACCAGGGAGCTTTTAATTTAAAATTTTAACTTTCAGTACTTAGCAAATATTTTATCATGTGCCTGAATAACTTTTAAATAAACACCAAAACACCATTCTAAAATATCAAATGTGTCATTGACAGTCTTGAAAAGCCTGGTTTATGGACTAAATGTTAAGAACCCTTATCTTAGGAAAAGAACCTACCCAAATATTCAGTGTTCCATTTCTTCAGTCTGGTAGTGCGTCAAGATCAAAGGCTCTCTAGAGACATTGAGACACTATCTCAGTGGTGGAATGTTAATGCCCTTGAACGCCACCCTCAGGCTAATTCTCTTTGGGAAACAAGGGCCAAGTGAGTATTAGAACACTAGGAGATAGCTTTAACCAGCCAGCTGTAGATTTCTTCTCTTTTTTTAACTTTAGCAATTTTTTTCCTACTTTACTGAGGCATGAATGACAAATAAATATTGTATATATTTAGAGTGTAAAACATGATGTTTTGATATATGTATACATTGTGAAATGATTACTATGATCAAGCTAATTGATATATCCATCACCTCAGAGATACCTTTTCTTTTTGTGTGGTAAGAACACTTGAGATCTACTCTCTTTGTAACTTTCAAGTATATAGTACATTTTTATTAACTATAGTCAACATGCTGTACATTAATTACATATCTAGTACATATTAATCTTGCACCTTTTAACCAATCTCTCCACTTTCACCCACTTTCAAATCCCTGGTAATCATCATTCTATGCTCGGTTACTATAAGTTTCACTTTTTTTTAGATTCCACATATGAATGAGATCATAACAGTATTTGTCTTTCTGTGTCTGGCTTATTTCACTTAGCATAATGTCCTCAGTTCATCTATGTTGTCTCAAATGGTGGGATTGCCTTCTTTTTTAAGGCTGAATAATACTCTTGTGTATACATACACACCACATTATCTTTATCCACTCATCTGTCAATGCACACTTAAGTTGTTTCTATATTTTGACTGTTGTGAATAATGCTGCATGGGAGTGCGGCTACTTCTTTGACATACTGATTTCACTTCTTTTGAATATATACCCAGAAGTGGGGTTGCTGGATCACACAGTAATTATATTTTTAATTTTTTGAGGAAACTCCATACCATTTTCCATAATGATTGTTCTGATTTCCATTCCCACTATCAGTGTACAAAAGTTCTCGCTACTTCATCCTTGCTAACACTTATCTTTTGGTTTTTTGATAATGGCCATCTGAACAGGTGTCAGGTGATATCTCATTGCAATCCCTATCAAAATTTTAATGACTTTTTTAAACAAAAATAGAAAAAACAATTCTAAAATGTATATGAAACCACAAAGATCCTTGAATAGCTAAAGCAATCTTGAGCAAGAATAAAGCTCGAAGTATCACACTTCCTGATTTCAAACTATATTACAATACGATAGTAATCAAAACAGCATAGTATTGGCATAAAAACAGACACATAGACCAAGGGAATAGAAAAAAGATTCCAGAAATAAACCTACATATATATAGTCAGCTAATTTTAGACAAAGACACCAAGAACACACAATGGGGAAAGAGTAGTCTCTTTAATAAATGATGTTGGGAAAACTGGATAGCCACATGCCAAAAAAAAAAAAAAAAAAAAAAAATAAATTGTATCTTAATCACACACCAAACACTAAAATAAACTCAAAATTGATCAGTGACTTCAATATAAGACCTAAAACTGTAAAACCCTTAGAAGAAAACATATGGAAAAATCTCCTTAACATTGGTTTTGGCAGTGAGTTTTTGGATGTGACACCAAAAGCACAGGCAACAAAAGCAAAAATAGGTGGGACTACATCAAACTAAAAAGCTTCTGTATGGCAAAGAAAAAATCAACAATAAAGAGATAACCTACAGTACAGGAGAAAATAGTTGTAAAGCATATATCCAATAATAGGTTAATATACAAAATATATAAGGAACTTGTACAACTCAATAGCGAATACAAAGCAAACAAACAAACAAACAAAAACTGGGCAAAGGATCTGAATGGACATTTTTCCAAAGACGACATATAAATGGCCAATAGGTGTATGAAAAGACACTCAGCATCATTAATCATCAGAAAAATGCAAATTAAAACCACAATGAGATAATTTTGTATTTCTTAATTATTATAGACTCATGAGAAATTGCAGAATTAACATAGAGCTGTGCCCCTTTACCCAGTTTCCCCAATGGGGATATATATACTTTTTGAGACAGGGTTTTGCTCTGCAACCCAGGCTGAAGTGCAGTGGCACAATCACAGCTTACTGCAATCGCAACCTCCCAGGCTCAAGCAATCCTCTCACCTCAGCCTCCCTAGTAGCTGGGACCACAGGCATGTGCCACCATACATAGATAATTAAAAAATTTTTTTTATAGGGACAGGGTTTTGCCAATATTGCCCAGGCTGATCTTGAATTCCCGGGCTCAAGAGATCCCTCCTTTCAGCCTCCCAAAGTGCTGGGATATAGGCATGAGCCACCACACCTGGTCCCAATGGTGATATCTTATGTAATTAAAGCGCATTTCAAAACCAGGAAATGAATTGGCTCAATACAATTATGTACCACAGCCCTTACTCAGATTTTACATTTTTGCATGCATCTATTTTTATATGTCTTTGTGTGTAACTGTATTACATTTTATTATATGTACAGATGGCTATAGCTTCCATCACAATCAAGACACAGAAGTGTTTTGTCACCACAAAGGAACTCCCTATGCTTTTTATACACATACTCCCACTCCTTCTCTATATTTAGATTTTCTCCATCTCTTTAATTTTGTCATTTTGAGAATGTTACATGAATGAATCACAGAGTATGTAACCTTTTCAGATTATCTTTCTTTCACTTAGCGTAATTCTCTGGAGAGTCACCCAAGTTGTTGCCTGTATCAATAGTTTGGTCCTTTATATTGCTATGTTGTAATTCATTGCACGGATATACAGTTTGTTTAACCATCCACCCACTGAAGAACATTGCGTTGTTTCCAGTTTTTTTGGCTATTACACATAAAGCTGCTATGAATATTTGTGTACAGGTTTTTTTGTGTGAGCATAAGTTTACATTTCTCTAGGATAAATTTTCCTAGGAGCATAATTGCTAGGTCATGTGGTAAGAAATCACCAGATTATAAATGATATAAAAAAATTGGTCATCAATTTAAGGAAATAATTTGCTTACACAGATTTTTGTCATTTCAAAATGGTAATATATTCCACTCTCATGTGGTCCTTAGAATTAAAGCATGGCAAACAGAAAAGGAGAGGAAAAGAGTGTAATTGAGTGCTAAGGCAGAATATCTTGCCAGATGTAATGAAGATAGATTATACACTAAATATGTGCATAGATTTTCATACAGTTAACCAGATAACTGTATTTTTCACTTACACAGGCAAAATAGATTTTGCAGTTACAAATTATATTAAATGCATCAAATAAATCTCCTAAAATTGATACTATAAAGTACCACCTTAAGTTCTCTGGGCTGCAACTGTGCATAATTTTAAAATGGCTTTCACAAATTTATTTATTTATTTGAGACAAGGTCTTGCTCTGTCATCCAGGCTGGAGTGCAGTGCTACAATCATGGCTCACTGCCGCCTTGAACTCCTAGGCTAAAGCCGTCCCCACCATTCAGCCTCCCAAAGGGCTGGGACTACAGGCTGAGTCACAGATTTATTTATTTAAATGTAACATGAGGAAGGTATTAAAACCTTTCAGATTTTGGGAGGTTTGAAGAAGGTGATGCTTAGAACCCTTCACAGGGATTCCACTGGAAGTGGATTAAATGTTGTGCTTTGTGGATGTGACAATTAGTCAATGCCACCAGCTTGATGGATCTTTCTTTCTATACCAAATCCCAGAAAAGCCCATGCTTTCAGTGATCATTAAAAGCTGAGCTCCATCTTCAGCTGGGTGGGTTAGGAATTCAATGCTCTCATTCAATCCCGGAGTGGTCCAGTGACTGCTACAACACCTGGCCCATAGGAGATGCTTATTAAATATTGGTTGAATGAATGAATGAGAAAAGTGATCTGGGAGCCTAACTTGCACTGGGTAAAATCCCAACAGACTGCCAAACAGAGCAAGGTGCAACACTGGGGGACATACCTGCCAAGTCAATGGAACACACGATTGACTCTTCAGTGTATTTTCTCCTCAAAAAGAAAGATTACTTCGGAAACCTCAAATACTACTTCTGTTCCGCAATAGTAAACAAAGGGAGCTGAGTAACAAGATCTGAGATTATTATCAAGTTCTAATATCCTGATGCAGCCATCTCCACTCTAAGGGTGTTTCTTCCCGCAATTTATACATGTCAGCTTTCGCCCTTCTCATTGACTGGAATGAAGGTAAGTGGTGAGCCAATCTGACCATGAAGACAAGAGTAACACCAGAGAGTAGACGGAGCAAGCAGACAGAAGCAGGTTGGGTCCCTGACAGTTTTAAAGAGTAGAGCCACCGTAATGGCTCAGACCTTTATGTGTGAGAAAAATAAACTCTCATCTTATTGGAGCCACCATTATTTTGGATCTTTCCATTGTAGAAGCTACTAACATTGCACTACTTTCTGAGAAAGGGTTTATTTCTGCAGATTACTGATCTCATGTATTTTGTTTGATTCTTCCAACTCTTACTCATGCAGGGTAACTTTACATTTGAATGGAAGATTAGGTCAACAAATATTTGTTGAGCACTCACCTATGCCAGGCATTGTGCTACAAGAACCATGTTGTACTCCCTATGTACTATGAACATCTACTGCACAGACCTGTTGCAAAGATTAAAGGTGTGTGATTAAAGCTAATGAATGTGAAAGTGCCTAAAGCAAATGATGGCACAGAACAAGTGCTTATCTGTTTTATTTGGAAACCCACATTGACTTTTGCTGCTTTTGGTTCTCAAAGATTAGCAGGTACCTCTGAAGAGACTGTTAGCTTATCTGTGAATTCAGCATCAATGTCAGTGGGGGAGAATACCTGTAGGTCTGAGAAACAAAATCTCTGGTGAGAGAGGCACTTATGGTAGAATAAATAAGAATCAGACTTAATTCGAGGCATGATAGTTCTCCTACTTCTCCTTCATGCTGTCTGACCCTTGGTCTCTCTCTCTCTTTCCTTCCTTCAGTCCTTTCTTTTCTTTCTTTCTTTCTTGCTTTCTTTCTTGCTTGCTTTCTTTCTTTTTTCTTTCTCTTTCTTTTTCTTTCTCTCTTTCTCTCTCACCCTCCCTCCCTCCTTTCCTTCCTTCCTTCCTTCCTTTCTTCCTTCCTTCCATTTCTTTCTTCTTTTCCTTCTTTTCTTTCTTCTTTCCTTTCGACAGAGTTTCCCTCTGTCGCCCTGGAGGGCAATGGCGAGTTTCCCTCAGGCTGGAGTGCAATGGTGAGATCTTAGGTCACTGCAACCTCCACAACCCAGGCTCAAGTGATTCTCGTGCCTCAGCCTCCCAAGTGGCTGGGACTACAGGCACGTGCCGCCACACCTGACTAACTTTTGTATATACATTTTTTATAGATGGGCTTTCGCTATGTTGCCCAGGCTGGTCTCGAACTCCTGGCCTCAAGTGATCTGCCCACCTAGGCCTCCCAAAGTACTGGGATTACAGGCGTGAGCCTCAGCACCTGACCAGAAACGGAGACTTTTTAATGAGGGGTTACAGCCTGCAAAGTGGTCATCACACAGGCTGGGAAACATAGCCTGTGGCAAAGACCATAGGCGGGCACTTCAAAGGAGAAGGGTTTGTACAGGAATTTAAGGTGAATGAATTGGCCAAGTATACATATTTAACAGCTTACATGAAGAGCTATGGATATTCATGAAGGTGGTCTTGATGCGTGTGTATTGAACAAACCATGTGTATAACATACAACCCATGTTCACTTTGGAGTAGAGACTTAACATTTAAATGTATTATAATTAGGCTCCATATGTGAAAAGGTGAAACAGAGACATGGAGGCGTGCAACTGTGCAGGCTCTGTAAACCACCCAGAACCAGTCTATGGTCGATGGTCTCTCATTAGGAAAAAGTTACTGAAATCAGTTTCTTGTTCAATAAGCTACAGTTATGGTTTGTGGAAGAAGGGGTCAGTCAGTGTCTGGTGGTGGGTGAGCTGTGATTGTTTTAATATTGCTTATTTCGAGGCCGGTGCTTGTTTAGTTGCTAGAGAAAAAGAAAACCCTTGTGACAATAAGAGAGTTTGTTCTATAGGTGTGAGGAGAGCATGACTTCAACCTTGCCTGCCATGACCTTAGGTCTTATTTATAACATGGTATCTTATTGTCACAAAGGGCCTGTCCTGTCAGTCTTATGATCTCTATTTTAACATTAATGCTGGTCAGTTGTGTCTAGACCATAAAAGGGAGGGGGTATAATGAGTTGTGTCTGACCTCCCATCCTGTCATGGCCAGGAACTCAGTTTTTGTTTTTTTCTGGGGTTTCCCTGGCCAAGAGGGGGTCTTAGGAGGGGCTTAGGATGTTACTTTTAGTTTACAATAGCACATAACACAGGGTTCCAAATTGAGGCGTGCAAGGCAATCCATCGAATTGTAGTGAGTAAATATTAGAATTTGTTTAATATTCAGTTTTAACTTGAAACTATAAAGTATGAGCCATAAAGTATAAGAAACTATACATTATTTATATTTGATATAAGGATTGATAGTGGCACTTTCACTCAGCCCTTATGCAGGATGGCCACTTGTTATGTATTTCAGGCAAGGTATTTTCAGAAAAGAGTGGGATTTCAAAAGGGAGTAGGAATTAAGAGTGTCACACTCTCTCTGATGTTATGACAACTTTTTTCTATTCACACGACCTCAGGTAAGTGGAATTATGGATTTGTTTATTTACTTTGGTTTTTTAAAACTAATGCTCACAAATGGACAAATTGCTTCAAAAGAGACCTGAAAAGAAACTATGGATTAAAGATAAAATAATGTAAATGCATGCAAGACAAAAGAAAACCGAAAACAACCAATCATAGCAAAGAGCTGGCACTTATACTCCTAGTAAGAGAACTTTATCAGTCACACTACAAGTTAAAGGCTTTGATAATCTAATGAGATGTGACAAGACATTGACCCCAACATTCAGCATTTTTTTGTCATGAGATCTTGGCATACATTCTGCACTTTTAAGATATTTTGAAATCTGTATAGACATTCTTGATCATTAGAAAGAAATCTTGCCCTAAGTGCTTGCATTTTGTAACTCGAGATTATCAGTTACTAATAGTATGAAGCTATCATGATAGTTAAGAAAGACCTTTAAAAATAATATTTATTTCATTTTTATCTTATTTTAAAATTTCAAATTGAGATATTCTCAATTTGTTTTAGCATTTTTTAGCTTACTGTTTTTGGAGATCACTGGTATTGAGAGAAGAGCATGGGTATTGAAGTCAGAGGGATCTGAATTCAAGTTCTGTACACTACTCTCTCCATATCTACAGCCGACCAAGGCAAGATCATCTCCTTCCTGGACTAACACAATGACCTCTTAATTGTCATTCTTGATTTCCCTCTAATTCTCTTACACCAAGGCTATGGTCTTACTAGTGGGTACCATTCACATAGAATACAATGTGTGCTGTCCCTGGAGCCCTGTGGCCAGAATCACTTTCCTAAAACAAATCCACTCTGCCACTCCCTTTTAGAAGCTTTTATTGAGTTCCTATTACTCTGATCAAAGGGTACCCAAAACAGGACCCAAGCGTCCTTGAAAGTCCCTGAGATTCATTAAGCAGGTCCACGAGTTCCTTTTTCTAACCACCTAGCTATGTGAAGCCAGATTCTTTTCCGTATACTTCAACCAAAACAACATAATGCAACAGATTGAATTTATTTTTATTTATTTATTTATTTTTAAGATGCAGTCTTGCTCTGTTGCCCAGACTGGAGTGCAGTGGCACGATGTTGGGTCACTGCAACCTCCACCTCCCAAGTTCAAGCGATTTTCCTGCCTAAGACTCGCGAGTACCTGGGATTATGGCCATATGCCACCACACCAAGCTGATTTTTGTATTTTTAGTAGAGACAGAGTTTCGCCATGTTGGCCAGGCTGGTGTTGAACTCCTGGCCTCAAATGATCCACCCATCTCAGTCTCAGCCTCCCAAGATGCTGGGATGACAGGCATGAGCCACCACACCCGGCCCGAACTTAGAAGCAGTTATAGGAATCCAACTGTCTTCTATTAAAGAGATATGCAAATCTGTAAAACTGTTATGTTGGGGTTCAGGGGTGCCCTCAGTTCCCCTGAGAAGACGTTTCTCCAGGTTCTTGGTCTGTTGCCCTCTCAAGAATGAGAGAGGGGACCACGGCACAGTGTGCTCATAAAAGTAAATGCCAGACTCAAAAGTATTTGTAGAAAGTGATTTATTTAGAGAAAGAAAAAGGAGAAGGAGAGAGAAAGAAACAGCTAACTCACACACTGAGTGAGAGAATGAAAAACCACTCTCACACTGAGTGAGAAGGGTTCCCAGAGGGGGAAAACCAGAGAAGGAAAGTTCCTCTCACACTGAGTGAGAGAATCCAGAAACATGGAATCCAGGAGAGGAAAGCAGCTTCCACACTGAGTGGAAGGGAATAGAGAAAGAGAGATGAAGTTTAGGAGGGGAAGACAGGCTTCCAACGAGAGAGTGTGGAAGGTGACTCCAGAGGGAAAATCCAGGATACAGAAAAACAGCTTCCGTGAGAGTGTTTATGGAAGAGGACCCAACATGGAGTCTGAAGGGGTGTGGAAGAAGGGGACTTTTAACCTGGGAGGAACCCCCACCTTCTCTAAGACCCCAGGCCAATGAATGGAGTTTCTTAAAACTTCCACTGAAGTGATTGACTCTTAGTTTCTTCCTGCGCCCATGAAATTTAAACATAAACCGTTAAATTTCCCGGATGAAGTTGGATGGGAGGTGGGCATGGCGCTGGAAAGTTCTTCCCCTTAAAACTACGCCCCCTTGTGGACCCGGAAAGAGAACACCTTCCCTCAAAACAATACAGCTTTTCTCACTTTTCGGTTTTGGAAAACATAGAAAATATTGTTATTTTTCACAAAATGCTACTTATGCTAAAATATAGCTAATATATTGTTTATTGTTGTTATTTTATTTTTGAGATGGTGTCTTACTCTGTCGCCCAGGCTGGAGTGCAGTGGCACAATCTCCGTTCACTGCAACCTCCGCCTCCTGGGTTCAAGTGATTCTCCTGCCTCAGGCTTCCAAGTAGCTGGGATTACAGGGGCATGCCACCACGCCCAGCTAATTTTTGTATTTTTAGTACAGACGGGGTTTTGCTATGTTGGCCAGGCTGGTCTCGAACTCCTAACCTCAAGTGATCTGCCCTCCTTGGTCTCCCAAAGTGCTGGGATTACAAGCGTGAGCCACCATGCCTGGCCCATTGTTATTTTAACATGAATAAATAAATACTTAAAAATTTTTCAATTTAATTTCTAATGTAGTAAAGATCAATAGATACAGCCCATATAAACAAAAGCTTTTGGGGGTCCTCAATAATTTTTAGGCATTTACTATAAAGGAGTCCTAAAGCCAAAATGTTTGAAAACTGCTGTTTGGAAAAATAAAGTCTAAAGTCAAGCACCAAGGCTTACCAAGGTTTTTCTGATCTGACGCCTGCCTATTTGTTGGCCTTACCACTGCCCTGTGGAAGTTTCCAGTCCAGTTATACAGAACTGCTCACAGTTTCCCTAAGTAGTCCAACTGTCTCTAACTCTTGAGACAAATGCTGGGGACTTGTAGGGATTTATTATTTATTTATTTTGTGGAGATGGGGTCTTGCTATGTTGTCCAGGCTGGCCTCAAACTCCTGGGCCCATACAATCCTCTCTCCTCATCTTCCCAAAGTGCTGGGATTACAGATGTGAGCCACCATGCCTGGCCTTGTAGGGTCATTTCTGAAGAGAGAGGGCCTAGGAAAAAATTCTTAGCACTAGTAGGAGTCTCAAAGACTCTATTGGTCAGGGTTCTTTGTAACAAACAGACAATACAACTCACCCTAGCTAGTTTTAGTAGAAAAAATAAGAATTTAGGTATATTAAGTAACTCAGAAAATTTGGATTTTCACACAGAACCAGAGAAATTTTGTCTCCAAAAACAATAGCCCCATTGAGCTTCTCTAGGAGAGACGCTATTGCTCCCTGTAGGTAGGCTTGGTGTAGCTTCAACACCAATGCAGGCCTGGTGATGACTGTAAGGCAATTTAGCACCACTGCGTGTGAAAGCTGGCTGTCTCTCCGCCACACTCTCCACAGTGGACTCTGAGCAGTGCCTCTTTCATGGCTTGCTATTCCAAATTGATTTCTCTTCCACATCTTGATTGGGTTCAGTAGGTTCTAAGTCATATGCTTGTAACCTATTGGCAAAAGAAGTGGGAATGGAGATGTCTGGTCCCTGCTTTGGGAAAATGTGGGCTCATAAAGTAGAGGAGGGCTCAGACAAAGGAAGAGGTCTCAAAGATGTCACAAAATGATAATTTTCCACTCCAGAGACCATATAATCCAACCCGCTTGTTTTTCAGATGGGGACTGACCTTCCTAATGTCATACAGCTCTCTCCCTAGTGACAGAGCTGATCCTGGAAGCCATGTGTGCCTTCGATGCTCTTTCTACCAACAAGCATTGTTTCCCAAGGGTCCAACTGTATCATGTGCAATATTCAGACAGGATGTAGTCAGGAAGGAAACCAAATAAAAGCTGATATTTGTTCTTATATTTATATAACATAAATTTCTTGAGCACCCGATGTGTACTAGGGACTGCTACACAACGATCTCCAGAGATCACAGTCTGGGGGGGTGAAATGGACAAGTAAACAGGCAATTTTAATATAGTGTCAGAAGTGCTAGAACAGAGAAACACAGGTGGCCCTGAGAACACAGAGAAGGATCCAATGGCATCAAACTCTTGTTATGGGAGGTTTTCCATCAGAAAAAAATCTAAATGGCATATTCCTGGGATTTTACGTGGGTCTTTAATTCCAGGCACTTAAGCAATATAAAGATCAGCCACAGACATTTTCAGTCATAGGTCCAATGAGGTTCTGGAAGTTGCCCAACGTTGCACATCCACCATGAGGCATACCCCATTGTAAACCACTTTCTGTTGGACTTCTGGGGGTCCTTAGTTTCTTCATCTGTAAAATGAGGATGATGACTACTTGGATTTCATTTGATCTGAGGACCAACCAATAGAATATCTTCAATCAAGCCTCTTCTGGTTGCTAGCAACAGAAACCTACTTGAGCTAACTTAGTTAACAGGAGGGCTTATTATAGGATATAAGGAGTTTCATGGAACATGAGGTCAGTAAGTGTAGCCATGTTTCAGGAGAAACTAAAGTCATGAACTGGAAACTCACCAGGAATCAAGGCAGTTCTGTTTCTTTTAATCACCCTCTCAGTCTGTGTGTTCTTTTGACTATCCATATCCACTCAGGTCTCTTCACGATCCTGATTTCTCTGCTTTTCCATAAATATAGTTTCTCCACAGCTATTGGGTTTATAAGTCCTAGGTTTAAGTGACCAAAAGTGGCTGACTGGCATTTCTGAATCCAGTTCTAAATTTTCAGGATGGAATCTGCTTGTCCCAGTTTAGATCAGGGATACTGTGTGGTTCAGTCAGTTTCACCCAGGAGTCAGGGTTGTGACACAGCTGCCAGCAACTCACCCCTGTGGCTGGTGGCTGGGAGAGATCTAGTTCTTAGAGAAGGAGGATTAGGGGATGGGCAGACCCCTCAAAGCAGATAATGGATGAGAAGGCATGACAACAGAAATAGTCGAGGATCCCAATAATGGCCATCTATTTTTTTCCGCCTACCTGCTACCTGTTCTTTTTTTCTGGCAATAGTTTTTATTCTTTGGGCTGTGAGTGGTGGACACATGATCCAAGTTGAATTGATCATAGTACTTCATACCCTGGCCAAGCTCACTATGCTCGCTCATAGGGAGAAGGATTCCTAAACGATGCTAAATTTGTTGCAATAAATTTATTCTGGAATCCTTCTCTTTCTCCATAAGCTGGCCATTTAACTCCTCCCACCATTTTAGGCCTTACCTCAGTTTCAGTAGTGTTTATAGTCTGTCCCACACAGTTGCAAGGATTTTATGTTTTCCACTGACTTTGCTCATGTCCCTAATAAGATATACAGGAGTCTACTAGGAATCATCTGGGTCACCAGGTGGGAACATAAACCTTTCCCAGAAGTCCCATAGCTGACCTCTTTTTTTTTTTTTTTTTTTTAGAAACAGTCTCCCTCTGTCACCCAGGCTGGAGTGCAGTGGTGCGATCTTGGCTCACTGAAACCTCCCCGTCCTGGGTTCAAGAGATTCTTCTGCCTCAGCCTCCTGAGTAGCTGGGATTATAGGCACATGCCACCACGCCTGGCTAATTTTTGTATTTTTTTAGTAGAGATGGGGTTTCACCATATAGGCCAGGCTGATCTGGAACTCCTGACATCATGATCCACCCGCCTCGGCCTCCCAAAGTGCTAGGATTACAAGCATGAGCCATCGCACCCAGCGTCCTTTTAGACTTCACTGACCAGAACTAATACCAATCACTGGTGAAGGAGATGAGCATTGCTGTAACTGTTGTAAACTGATTATGGTTCATCTACTGCTAACTCACCTCCTGAGATCAAGAGATCTCTGTCAAACACTTGATCAATGTTGGGCTTCTATTAGAAAGAAGATAGAAGAATAAAACTGGCCAGGCACGGTGGCTCACACCTGCAATCCCAGCACTTTGGGAGGCTCAGGTGGCCAGATCACTTGAGGTCAGGAGTTTGAAACCAGCCTGGCCAACATGGTGAAACCCTGTCTCTACTAAAAATACAAAAATTAGCCAGACATGCTTGCTTGAACCCAGGAGGCGAAGATAGCAGTGAGCCAAGATTGTGACTCTACACTCCAGCCTGGGTGACAGAGTGAGATTCTGTTTCACAAAAAAAAAAAAAAAAAAAAGTAAGATAGAAGAATGCCTGCCAAAAGCATCTGCTGCAGACTGTGACCTCTAGGAAGATATGGGCTTCTTATGGTTTACGCTGCCTGCTATTGGTTTCCTTCAACTTGCAGGCCTTCTCATGCAGCCCCTAATTTCCTTCCTCTGTCTTCTTCCTATCACATGCTTCAGGGCAATTCATGGCTTCTAGCCTATTCCCTAGAAGGGGAACATCTACGTGTCTGAGACCCTGCAGCTCTGGTGAAAACGAATGGGTGTAGCGAAGAAGGGTAAATGAATAGTTTCAAGTCTCTTTTTTGCGTGACCTACTTACCTTATTGCAAAAAGAACTAGGTAGTATCTGTGTGACACACACGGTCACATAGCACAGGGTAGGAACAGGGCTCCAGGGGCAGATCTCCTGCATTCCGACTCTAGTGTCAATAGTTGTGGTAACTTAGGTCAAGTAATTTAAACTCTCTGTGCCTCAATTCATCATTTTTTTGTGTGTGAGACAGGGTCTCACTTTGTCATCCAGGATGGAATTCAGTGTCAAGATCCTGGCTCACTGCAGCCTCAACCTCATGGGCTCAAGCAATCTTCCCACCTCAGTCCCCCAAGTAGCTGGGACTACAACTGTGCGCCACCAAGGCATACTAATTTTTTTTTTTTCTGTAGAGACAGGGTTTCACCATTTATCCAGGCTAGTCTGGAATTCCTGAGCTCAAGTGCTCCTCCTGCCTTGGCCTCTCAAAGCACTGGGATTAAAAGCGTGAGCCACTGCACCCAGCCTAATTCATCAGTTTTAACAAGGATAATATCTATATATTATATTATTATATTATATTATGGCTGGATGGGCATTTTGAGACACAGTGTCCTACTGTGCAGAGCAAAGCTGAGGCTTGGATAGACAGTGGAACTAGGGAGCCTGACCTGAAGGCATAGGGAAGGTGGGAGGAAAGAAACTAGCATTTCTTAGGCACCTGGTACTGTCAGTTACTTTACATAAAATCTCAAGGACTCTGTATGTACCTCACAGGGTTTTTGTAAAGATTAAAATGAGACAATAAATGCAAAACGCTTAGTATAGTGCTTGCATATAGTAAGTACAGTACTCACTAAATATCACCACTTATTACAGTAACTATTATTCATGCTACGGGAAAATTCTGGAAGGAAAAAATAGTTGTGTCCAAATGCTGGATGCCAGGGGATTTAAAAAATTTTCTTCCTTATACTGTTCTGTATGCAAATGCCGTACAATGAGCATGTACTGCTTTGAACAATCAGAATGTAATACAAGACGTCTCATTAAAAATCAATATTCAAACCCTCACATAGACATGAAACTCAAGAATGGTCTTAAATTGGGACATTTGAAACTACCAAAAAGAATCTACCTGCTACTGCGTGTCAACACGACTACAGTGTAGACAAGTCACTATACCTCTTAGACTCCACTCAAGCAGGGGAAACCTTCACTTGGTATTTCACAGCATTCCTAGGACAAAGTGATAAAATGATGAATGGGAAAATGTTTTGCAAAACTTAAAGCATATAGGGATAGAGAAGATCATGATAATTAAGTTCACATCCTTTGAATTTAGCTAAGCCAAAGAGGGCTGAGGATGCTAACCACTGAGCTTTTTGAATGGGTAGGACTGGGTCAAGAGTTACCAGACTGCAGGCCAGATGAGGTGGCTCATACCTGTAATCCCACAACTTTGAGAGGCCAAGGCAGGCAGGTCACTTGAGGTCAGGAGTTTGAGACCAGTCTGGCTAACATGGCAAAATCCTGTCTCTGTTAAAAACACAAAAATTATCCAGGGGTGGTGGCAGGCGCCTGTAGTCCCAGCTACTCTGGAGGCTGAGGCAGAAGAATTTCTTGAACCTGGGAGGTAGAGGTTGCAGTGAGCTGAGATTGCGCCATTGCACTCTAACCTCTAGCCTGGGTGACAGAGCAAGACTCCCTCTCAAAATGATAGTTATTAGGCTGGAGGCTGGTTGGGCATTTTGAGACATAGTGTCCTACTGTGCAGAGCAAGATTGAGGCTTGAATAGACAGCGGAACTAAGGGGCCTGACCTGAAGGCATAGGGAAGGTGAGAGGAAAGAAACTGGTATTTGTTAGGCACCTGGGACTGTCAGTTACTTTATATAAAATATCAAGGAACTTAATCCTCACCTCCATGACAAATGTCAGAGGGACTTTCTATCACTGGAGTATGGCCTTAAGACTTTGTGCCCATCATCAACCATCTTTTCACTTTTCTTCTCCCAGATGCTTCTTACCGTGGTTTTTCTACATGGAAATCCCATTAACAATTAACCTGATATTCGTTCCATCTCCTTTCTAAGGTAAGTGGGTGGTAGACTTGGGGTTTCAAAAGACTGGCCCACTCATAGGAGAATCCTGGGAAAATGGAAGCAGGATTCTTCCCACTTGGGAAGAATTTGGTGAGAATCAGGCAGAGGATCAACTCAGAGGCAGGAGTAAAGTTGCAAGAGGGTCCCAGTTCCAGCATGTTGCTGGAGTACTGAATGGGAAAACCAAGGCAAAAGACTGGGCCTTTGTAGCAAGTTGATATCCGGGGTCTGAAGAGAATTACAGAAGAAATGAAGGCAATGGAAATGCTTACAATTTGGAGGCCACTCTCAGTTTTACTGGGAAAGACTGAAGTAAGAAGAAGGAGGCAAGAAATGACAAAAAGTCTTTTAGGCTGGGTGCAGTGGCTCATGCCTGTAATCCCAGTACTTGGGAGGCCGAGGTGGGCAGATCGTTTTAGCTCACAAGTTCGAGACCAGCCTGAGCAACATGGAAAACCCCATTTCTGCAAAAAATACAAAAATTAGCCAGGCACCTATAGGTGCACTCTATAGTAGGTGCACCTATAATCCCAGCTACTTGGGAGGCTGAGGTAGGAGGATGGCTTGAGTCTGGGAGCTGGAGGTTGTAGTGAACTGAGATCCTGCTGCTGCACTCCAGTCTGGGCAACAGAGCCAGATCTTGTCTCCAAAAAAACAAACAAAAAGAGACCACCATCACCAAAAGTCTTTTTAGTAACCTTACATATTGATTTACTATAAATAATCAGCAGTAACAGATGCAAACACAACGGACTGCACAAGTCTCAAGCTCAGAGCCACCAAGAACCTACTTGTCCTCTTCCCTCAGCAATAGCATCTACCCGTTCTGCAGAATCTATGTACTACCACCTGCAATGAAACAGCAGTTTTGCCCTTCACTTTGCCTACTCCATGCCCTTCTTACCCTGGAGAAAAGGACAGAGTATGTAGGCTTGTCCTGACCTGGGCCAACAGGAGGTACCCCGTGGGGTCACAGTCTCATAGGCCACTCCCAGAGAATGTAGCTCTCAGCTCTCAGTTGTGCTCTGCTGCCCTAGGAGTGGGAATGGAGGTGAGAACTGCTGTCTTCCTCTGGGACAGATCTTCTGCCTCCATCCTCATCTCTCTCCTCAGCCTTGTTCCCTCTGGACTTCAGGCTCTACATAGGCAGAGAGAACAATGCTGTGCTTTAAGGACCTCATAGATTGGATTCCTGAGGGAGCGGTCTTGAGAAGGGGAGCCACAGGCCAGCCCCAGTTTGTTGGCCTGGATGCTGGCATCTGAGCATCTGGACATTTTTTAGTTCTCATACTAGGGGCTCACAGGGCAGGAAGGGTGTGTGATCCAGTCTGGCTACTCCCTGCCTCCAGGCCATGAGCTTGGTCACATGGCCAGATGGAAAGCTGCCAAATAATTGGGTGTCCTCTGCAGGAGCTCTAAAGAGGGAGATGAGACAGACTCAAAGAACTACCCTTAGTGCTGAGCTCAAAGATGACTGACTGTACTGCAGTATGTAGGCCAATCTTGAGTGCCCATCACTTCATGGCCACACCTTTGAGAGGTAGAATGAGATGGAGGTAATCAGCGCAGTGATTGGTGCATTGTATCAGCTGCTGGTCCATCAATAAGGGCTTTTTGTCCTTATGCCTGCTACTGAAGTAAAGTGGACCTAGGAATACACGTAGTACTTGCCTCCCTGGCTGGGCAGAAGTGCCTCTCCCTGTTAGGTGAGGCTGTGCAGATGAGACAGCAGGTCTCAGGGCTCACAGGTGTGCAGGAGTAATGCTAGGACTGGGGTAACTCCTCAGGATGGAGCAGAGTATCGGGAGGGGAAGGAAGAGAAGCAGGTGGTTGTTAAGGATGAGGGAGATCATCAACCTAGAGTCCCATTGAATCTTCAGATACAATTACAGTCTTTGCCTTAGTTTTCCAAAGTCTCAAAGGTTTATTCATTTATTTATTTTTCTTATGGTCTTTGTTGCTTTAAAGTCTGTTTTATCAGAGGTCTCAAAGGTTTTTAATCAGGGGAGTGACTCGTTTAAATTGTGACAAGAACCAGAGAGCCTAGGTTCAAGTCTGGGCTGTACCATTGACTGGCTAGGTAACCTTCAGCAAGGGATTTTAGCTTCTCTGGGCCTCAGTTTCCTCAAAATGTAAAACTGGGAAAATAATCTCTACCTTAATATGCAGATTACATGAGAGAATGCAGGAAAGGTGCCCAGGACAGAGTTTGGCACACCAGAGACATTCAACAAGCAGGTTACTACTATTATTACTGAAAGGAAGGCCAAATACGTTAGCTAAGCTTTCAGGTCCCTCCATTAGATGGCTCTCCCCTCTGTTTCAGCCTTATCTCCCATTTATCTGTTGGGGCAATCCTGTGGGATTGTTTCTTCTCCTGGCCCATTCATGGTTCCACTTTTGTGTCTTTGATCATGCTCTTCCCCAGCTTAAATTGCTGTTTCTCCTCCTCTTTACCTAAGCAAATCCACCCATCCTTCACGTTCCCTGTGACCCAGAGAGGCAGAGCTGCAGGGCACCAGACGGAGGTGAGCAGAGAGGAGTGAGGAATGGCAGTCAGCTGCCCCTCAGATGCATTGCAGAGATCATTCTGGCGCTTGCAAAGGAAGTTGAAAAAGAAGCCCTGATGGTGATGGGCATGGAGCAGAGGTGGGATAGTGGTGCAGAAAAACACCACTTGGAATTTTTTTCTGAGAACTCTGTGACCTTAGATTAACAAATAGTGGGAAGGGATTGCAGGCTTCTTCAGTTAACAGGCCCATACCCTCCCAACAAGAACGTAAGTTCTCAGGGCCAAACTTGTGACAGCATCAAGGTCCACAGAAATGGACAGCTTCTGAACCTTACAGTTGAGGCCAAATGGAGTTAAACACCTCAAGAAAGAGAATTAAATGGGATGCACACACACACATGTTCTGTCTTTTATATGTACAATATACATTTATATTACAACATATTATGTAATATATTAATATATAATATAATATATATAACAATATATTATACATATGATATATAATTATAATATATTATATGATATACCATAGTAATAATATATTTATTATAATATAATAGCTTATTATGTTATATATACTATATAAATATTATATTAATTATATAACATAGATAATAGGATATAATAGTATGCATAACATATTATATATGTTAATATATATTATATATAACACTAACCAGTTATATTTATACCCTTGTTATACCTAAGCCTTGTTAACCAAGGCTTCTAAAATGTTAACACTAACCAGATATCTGCTTAACATCCAGAGTATCTTAATTAGGAATACACATTCCATGTGTTATTCCTTAGAAGAAGCCCATACTTCAGTGGGCTGCCACAAATACTTAATATATTTCCAATTGACACCAGAGGCTGTGAAATAACAAAGGAAAATCAGAAGTGATTTTTCCGTGGCGAAATGAATGATGTTCAATTGATGATGTTCAAGACATGTGGATTGACTAGAAATATTATACAGATACTACACATGTATGTGCATAGACTGCAAGAATTTAACCAGCCTACTGGATGGATTCCTCTTGGCTTAAGTTTCCCAAGCAGTCCAGTGTTCAGAGGCTTACTGCATTATGGTTGCCTTAATCCTCCCACTAAAATATGCCACATGCATAGTGCTACCAGGGCACCTAAAGGGACAGAGACCTGGGATTTCATGAATTTGTAGAAGAGGCCATATATTTGTAAGCGCTTGCTCTCTCCTTACACTCTATATCTGGTCTGTCAGCAAATCCTAATGTTCTACCTTCTAAATATTTATCCAGAATTCAACCCACTTTGACCATGCCCATGGACATTTCTCTGCTGCAAGCCACCATGAATCACCTTTAACTGGATGATTGCAAGAGCCTGCCAACTGGACTTCCTGTTCCACCCTTGATTCCTTTTAGTGTTTCTCTCCATAGAGTAGCCAGAATGTTTCTTTTTAAAGCATATGTCACATAAGTTGACAAGTCACATCACTCCTCCACTCATAACACTCTGATGGCTTCCTGTTTCATTTATTAGAAAAGCCGAAGTGCTAACACTGGCTTCCAAGACCCTCACTGATCTGGTGACCCTCACTGATCTGGTGCTCCCTCACCTGCTGATCCCCATTATTAGTCTTGTTTTATCCATTACGGTTCTTTCCCTCATTCACTTCTCTCCAGCCACATTGGCCTCCTCAAGCATTCATCTTTTCAGATTATGTGGATAGGTAGGTTATTTATCCACAAATTTCACTTCAGGGTAAAAAATGGGTTTTACAAACTATTTACTATTAAAAACACATTATAGAGTTTGTTGAATCAGTATCCATCAAATGTTGGATAGTGGTTAGGGATCACTATCTTAGAGTTTCCTTCCTTTACAATCCTCCCTTCTTCTTCATGAGGCTCTGTTGTGGCTTCTACCTCTCTGCATTTGACTGCTGACACTCTCTATGTTATGACTTGTATTTCCCTAAAAATTTATAGATAGTCTGTGGTAGCCAGCTGTATTTGTTTGTTCTCACATTGCTATAAAGAACCACCTCAGACCAGGTAACCTATAAAGAAAAGAGGTTTAGTTGACTCACAGTTCTGCAGGCTGTTCAGGAAGCATGGCTAGGGAAGCCTCAAGAAACAGACAATCATAGAAAGTGAAGGGGAAGCAGGCACATCTCACATGAGACAGAGGAAGAGAGAGTGAATGGGGAGGTGCTACACACTTTTCAACAATGAGATCTCATGAGAGCTCACTATCACAAGAACAGCAAGGAGGAAACCCACCCTCATGATCCAATCACCTCCCGTCAGGCCCCTCCTCCAACACTGAGGATTACAATTTGACATGAGATTTGAGTGGGGACATAAATCCAAATCATATCACTAGCCTCCAAGATAGCCTCCAATAATTCCAGTCTCCCAGTATTCATACTATTGTGTAGCCCCATTCCACACTGTATAGATTTGACCTGTGTAACTAATAGTATATTATGGAAATGATGGAGTATGACTTATAAAACTAGGTCATAAAAAACATTATGGCTTCTGTCTGTCTTTCCCTCTTGGACTACTCTTTCTGGGGAAAACCTGCTGCTATGTGATGAGGACACTTAAGCAGCCCTGTGGAGAGGTACATGTTATGAGAAACCAAGGCCTCCTGGCAACATCTAGCACCAATTTGCCAGTCATACGATAATGTATCCTTCAGCTCCAGTCATGCCTTCGGAGGATGGCAAATGCCACTGACATCTTGACTACAATTTCATAAGAAACTTAGCCAGAATCGCCTAGTTAAGCTGTCCCCAGATTCCTGACCAGCATAAACTGTGTATGATAATAAATGTATGTATTTTTTGTGACAGGGTCTCACTCTGTTGCCTGGGCTGGAGTCCAGTGGCATGATCACAGCTTCTTGCAGTCTCAAACTCCCCGGTCTAAGTGATCCTCTCACCTCAGCGGGTGTGTGCCACCATGCACAGGTAAGTTTTATGGTTTTTTGTTTCTTTGGGTTTTTTTTTGGTAGAGATGAGGTCTCGCTTTGTTGCCCAGGCTGCTCTTGAACTCCTGGGCTCAAGCAATCCTCCTGCCTCAGCCTCCCAAAATGCTGGGATTATAGACGTGAGCCATGGTGCTGGCCATTAATAAATATTTGTTGTTATTTTAAGCCACTAAGTTTTGGATTATTTTGCCAATGGTAATTGGCTTTTTTTTTTTTTTTGAAATGGAGTTTCACTCTTGTTGCCCAGGCTGAAGTGCAATGGCACATGCAATCTCAGGTCACCACAACATCTGCCTCCTGGGTACAAGTGATTCTCCTACCTCAGCCTCCTGAGTAGCTGGGATTATAGGCATACACCACCACACCTGACTAATTTTGTATTTTTAGTAGAGATGGGGTTTCTCCATGTTGATCAGACTGGTCTCGAATTCCCTACCTCAGGTGATCCACCCACCTTGGCCTCCCAAAGTGCTGGGATTACAGGCGTGAGCCACTACATCCAGCCAACCTTCCTAGACTGTCAGTCTCTCCTGAACAGAATATAAGCTCTAGAGGGTAGAAAGCTTGTCTGTTTTGTATCCCCAAAATGTAGAACAATGCCTGCCACATAGCAGCTACCCAATAAATATCAAATGAATGAATAAATTACATTTGGCCAAAGAGATATCAATATGGAAAAGAAAAATGTGAGATCATCCTTATTTGTTAAAAATATAATTATTTACATTAAAAATTCAAGGCAATTAACCTAGAAGCCATTAGAACCAATAAAAATAATTCAGCAAAGTGGCAAAATACAAGAGCAACATACAAACAAATGTTTTTATAAGTCAGCAATAATATATTAGAAAATGTAACAGATGAAGATCTCAGTCACAATAACTTCCAGAACTCTAAAGTGCTTAGGGAAAGAAACCTAACAATAAATGTACAAAATCTAGATGAAGAAAAATATAAAACTTTACTGAAGGTCATAAAAGAATATCTGAATGAAGCGATAGCTGTATTATAATCCAGCATGGTGAACACTCAATATTGTAAAAATGTCAACTACCTTAAAAATCTATAAATTTAATCCCAGTAAAAATCCTCGTAATTGTTTATATAACCCAACAGAGTAATTCTAAAAACCAGATGGAAGAGAAAACATTCAAAAATAGCTGAGATGATTTTGAAAAAAAACAGTGGGAGGAAACTCACCCTACCAGATTTCAAAACATACAAGTGTAGTAATTAAAATGATGTGATAGTGGAACAAACTTTACAAATAAATCAATGGATCAGAATAGAGTCCAAATAGATCCAAATATGTACAGGAATCCAGTTTTTGACAAAGGAAAAGGGTTCAATAAATGGTATTGGGAAAACTGGTTATCCATTTAGGAAAAGTAAACTTAGATCTACACCTCACAATTTTCATAAAAGCAAATTTTAGATAGATTAAAGGCCTGAACATATAATATGAAATTGTACAAGTGAAAAAGGAAACACAGAAAAAGAGTTTTAAACCTTGAGGTAGGGTAGGCATAAAATGTACAGATACAGGTAAATAATATTGAATGCATCAAAGAAACAAGGCATCTATTAGGTGAAAACATGAAAACAAAAGTATCTTATAGTGGCCAAGAACCATCAGATTACCTAATATTTGTTTTCTTTTGTTTTTTTTTTTTTTTTTAAAACTCTGTTGCCAATGGCGGAGTGCTAAATAATTTTGACTGCAACAAAAAAATCAAGGCAGATGGGCATGGTGGCTCCCACCTATAATCCTAGCATTTTGGGAGGCCAAGGCAGGTGGATCACCTGAGGTCAAGAGTTCGAAACCATCCTGGACAACATGATGCAACATCTCTACTAAAGATACAAAAAATTAGCCAGGTGTGGTGATGGATGCATGTAATCCCAGCTAATTGGGAGCCTGAAGCAGGGGAAGTGCTTGAACCCTGCCTGAGGTGGGAGGATCTCGAGCTTGGAAAATATTTTCCATCCAAAAAACAACAGTAAAACTAGGGAACATGATCAAATTTAACATTAGAAATGTTATAAAATGCATACAACGAATTGAGAAGCAGTTATTCAAGAAAAACCATGAAGTCTTGGTTAGAACAGTGGGAGTCTGCAAACATCACAGCTAATTTGAGGTTTCTTTACAGGTTCGGGAAAGCAACAGACTAGCAGACCATTCAGAAATTTAACAAGGAGATCTGAGGAACAAGAGAGGCATAGTGGGCTTTCACATCTCTGGTGGTCTGTAAATCTGCTTGCTTGCACAAGGTAGCACACTTGCTCAGAGGAGACCAGAGAAGGATCTAGCATCTACTGATTCCATGCTGAACATGAGGGCTTGCACACAAAGAAAACAAAAGCTTGGGCATTCTTGAAAACTGCCTGAACTTTGAACACATTTACCAAATCACACACAAAGTAATTGGCAAGTGGTGGAAGTCTTAGTGGCTAAAAATGCTTAAGCACAACTTCCAATTAATCATAGGCTGACGATTAAGATATGCTGACTCAGTGGTAACGTCTAGAAAGCCAGGCTTACGAATAAATTTTTTAAAAAAATGAGCAGACATCAGCAGCTACATACTACAGACAAGATAGACTCTACAAAATGAGTCTAAGCAAGCCACTAAATGAACAAACAGAAATGATAACCACTGGGGACAGAAATCAGAATCCAGATTTTGTACAATATATTATCGAAAATATCCAATGTTCAACCAAATGTGAGATTTACAAAGAAATAGGAAAGTGCTAACTAGGTAATAGAAGCTGTCTTGGGAGGACCCAGACGTTGACTTAGAAGACAGATTTCAAAGCAGCTTTTTAAAATATGTTTTAAAAACTAGAAGAAACTGCATTTAAAGAATTAAAGAAAAGTGTTATGACAATGTCTCATCAAGTAAAGAATATCAATAAAAAAGTAGAAATTATAAAGAAGTAGAAATTTTAAATACATAAAAATATATAAATAAATATACAATTTATTTAGATACAAAATTTCTACTTTATAATTTCTTAAGAAATAAAAATTATATATATAATTATAAAAAAATTATAAAGAAGTGAAGAAATTAAAAAGAATTTTATATATATATAAAATTTTACATATAAAATTTCCACTTTATAATTTATATATATAATTATATATATAACATTTCAACTTCTTTATAATGTATAATTATATTTATATATATAATTTCTACTTCTTAATAAACATCATGGGGATTTTCAGAATGGCTGAGTAAGGAGCATGGAAAATATTCTCCAACCAAAAAACAACATTAAAGAATTAAAGAAAAGCGTGTAGATATAGTGTATAGTTAGCACTTTCCTATTTCTTTGTAAATCTCATATTTTGGTTGAAAATGGAATATTTTAGATAATATATTGTACAAACTCTAGGTTCTGATTTCTGTCCCCAGTGGTTGTTTTCATTGGTTGTTCATTTAGTGGCTGTGATGGTTAATACTGTGTCAACTTGATTGGATTGAAGGATGCAAAGTATTGATCCTGGGCCTGTCTGTGAGGGTGTTGCCAAAGGAGATAAACATTTGAGTCAGTGGGCTGGGGAAGGCAGACTGACCATTAATCTGGTGGCCACAATCTAAGCAACTGCCAGCAAATATAAAGCCAGTAGAAAAGCTTAAAAGGCAAGACTGGCCTAGCTTCCAGCCTAGATCTTTCTCCCTTGCTGGATGCTTCCTGCCCTTGAACATCAGACACCAAGTTCTTCAATTTTGAGACTCAGACTGGCTCTCCTCACTCCTCAAACTTGCAGACAGCCTATTGTGGGAACTTGTGATCATGTAAATTAATACTTAATAAACTCCTCTTTGTGTGTATATATATATATATATATCCTACTAGTTCTGGAAAAAAAAATATATATATATATCTTAATAGTCCTGTCCTTCTAGAGAACCCTGACTAATACAGTGGCTGACTTGGACTCATTTTTTAGAGTCTACAGGTATATCATAATACTTTTATTTAATTTTATTTTAATTCTTTAAACATGGTTTCTACTAGTATTTTAAATATATTTAAACCCTAGAAATATGAACTTTTTAAAATTAAAGCCAAGTGTTCTAGGGGTTACCACTGAGTCAGCATAGCTTAATGGTCAGCCTATGATAATTGGAAGTTGTGCTTAATTATATATATAGCCAGCTGGAGTTGAAAAGTATAATGCTTGGAATGAAATTTCACCAGAGGGGCTCAACAATAGATTGAGCTGGCAGGAGAAATAATCAATGAACTTAAAAATAGATCATTAAAGAGTATGCAACTTGGTTGGGCATGGTGGCTCATGCCTGTAATCCTAGCACTTTGGGAGACTGAGGCAGGTGGATCACCTGAGGTCAGGAGTTCGAGACCAGCCTGGCCAAAATGCTGAAATCCCATCTTTACTAAAAATGCAAAAATTAGCTGGGCATAGTGGCAGGCACCTGTAATCCCAGCTACTTGGGAGGCTGAGACAGGACAATTGCTTGAACCCAGGAGGTAGAGGTTGCAGTAAGCTGAGATCACACCATTGTACTCCAACCTGGGCAACACAGTGAGACTCCATCTCAAAAAAACAAACAAAAACACACCACAAAAATTAGCCAAGTGTGGTGGCATGCACCTGTAATCCCACCTACTCTAGGGAGGCTGAGGCAGAATCGCTTGAATCTGGGAGGCAGAGGTTGCAGTGATCCAAGATGGCGCCACTGCACTCCAGCCTGGGCAATAGAGCAAGACTCCATATCAAAAACAAAACAAAACAAAACGACAACAACAATAACAATAAAAAACGATTATGCAACCCGAAAAACAGAGAAGAAAAAGAATGAAGAAATAGGAACAGAGCCTAAGAGAAATGTGGGCCAACATATAGTGCAACAACATATTCATAATGGGAGTTTCAAAAGGAGAAGAGAGAAAATGGCAGGAGAAAATATTTGAAAAGCCCCAAATTTATCAAATTTGATCCAAAAACATCAATCTATGCATCTAAGAAGTTCAATGAACTCCACATAAGATAAATACACAGAGATCCACATGTGAACATATCATAATTGAACTGTCAAAAGATAAAGACAGAGAATCTTGAAAGCAGCAAGAGAGAAGAAACTCATAATGCACAAGAGATCCTCAATAGGATTAACTTGATTTTTGACACATTAGAAACATTAAAAGAAAAACAAACTCTGTCAATTTGGAATTCTATACGCAGCAAAAATCCTTCAAAAATGAAAGAGAAAGACATCACCAGATAAACAAAGACCAAGAAAAACTGTAGCTAACTTCAGGCTGAAAAGAAATGATAGCAGATTATAACTCAAATTTACATGAAAAAATAATGAGCACTGGTAAACGTAAATACATAGATGAATACAAAATGCAACATAAATATATAGCTTTTTTTCCTAAATTGACTTAAAAGATAACTGTATAAAATACATATAAATTATATCATCAGGCATAAATATACAAAGATGTAATATATATGACAACAATAGTACAAAGGAGGGGGACTGGAGCTATATTGAAGCAAAATGTCTCTATTTTATTAGAAATAATTGGCATTAATCCAAAGTAGGGGGTTTTAAGTTAAGGCCTATTACAATGGCCAGAGCAAAAACTAAGGAAAACAACTTCAAAAATATAGTAAGAAAAAGAATAACAAAGGAATTAAAATGTAAAACTATAAAATATGTGTTTGGCACACAAGAAGACAGCAATGAAGGAACAGAGGAACAAAGCACACATGAGGCATATTAAAAACAAATAGCAAAACTGCAGATGTAAATGCATCCATAGCAATAATTACATTAAATGAATTAAATCAAATAACAGAGCTAGGTCTCTGTGGTTCTCAGAAGCCTAAGATGGCCCCCAATATTCCTGTCCCAGGTATACCCTTCTTGTATAGTTTCCTCCTCTTGACTATAGGCAGACCCTGTGAACATGATGGGAAATTACTCCTGTAATTAGGTTACTGTATATGGCAAAGGTGAAGGAATTTTGCCACTGTAATTAAGATTTCTAATCAGTTGACTTTGGGCTAACAAAAAGGAAGATTAGCCGGGGCAGGCCTGGCCCAGTCAGGTGAGTCCTTAAAAAAGAGAGTCTCGTGTTGAGGAAATAAGCTACCATTTTGTGAGAGGGACTATGGAGGGAGCCACATGGCCAGAGCCCCTGTTGAGGATGGCCTCTAGGAGCTGAGGGCAGTCCCTGGTAGACAGCTAGTAAGAAAACAGGACTATCAGTGCTACAACTGCCAGGAAGTAAATTCTGCCAACAACTAGTGAGCACAGAAGAAGACTTCAAGCCTCAGCTGAGATCACAGCCCTAGCCAATGCTTTGACTTCAGCCTGGTGAGACCCTGAGCAGAGACTCAGGTTGATGGACTGGATGTTGTGTTTGTGTCCCTCTGCAAATTCATACGTTGAAACCCTAATCCCAATGCGATGGTATAAGAAGATGGGACTGTTGGAAGGTAATTGATCATGAGGGTAGAGCCTTCATGACTAGGATGTGTGCCCTTACAAAAGAAACTCCAGAAAACTCTCTTACCCTTTTTCTGCCATGTGAGAATAGACTGAGAAGTCAGCAAGTCTGCCTGGAAGATGGTCCTTCCCAGAAGCTGACGATGCTGGCACTCTGATGTCAGACTTCTCAGCCTCCAGAACTGTGAACAGTAAATTTCTGTTGTTTAAGCCCTCAAATCTATGGCAATTTGTTATAGCAAACTGATCCGACTGAGATACTCAGCTAACCTACACCCAGAGTACAGGTTAGTAACCTGTACCCACAGAAACTATGAGATAATAAATGGGCATTGCTTTGACCTGCTAAGTTTATGGTAGTTTGTCACGCAACAATAGAAAACAATACAGCCTCGAACGCAGATCTTTCTTGTAGTTAGTCCATACACTGAACTACTCTGCTTTATACCACCATTCAGAAATTGGCTGCTCATGTACCACAAAGGCCTAGTAGACATTTTTTGTTTAGCTTGCAAAGTATTTTAAAACATTGTTTAGAAAATTAGCTGTCTTGGGAGGGCAAGGCAGGAGGATTGCATGAGCTCAAGAGTTCAAGACCAGGCTGGGCAATATAGTGAGAACCAGTCCATACAAAAAAACAAACAAACAAAAAAATTAAACAAAAAAAAGCTGCCTATATCTAAATATCAGAGGATGTCACATACAAATTCAGATTTCTGGCTTTCCAAAAAACCACTGGAAGACATGGCATCATTGGTCCATATTACCACCTAGCAAGAACTGGCTGGAGGTGAAAAGTCCCTCTAGAGGGCCTGAGCCCTGTAGTTCAGCACAAGCCAGCTCCACCCTATAAGCTTCGTTTATTTAGGTGACCCACATAGCTGCAGTTAGGCCTTTGAATATGTAATTCCTGATATCTAGCGTCAAAGTTGATCACTGATTGCCTCAGTTTTATTTCTAGTGCAGTCATTGTTTCTATTTGCTCTCTTCCTGAAACAATGCTACAAGAGGTTAGATCATAAATCCATTGGGAATCAGTGCCCAGATCAGAGTTGGATATTGATTTGAGAAGAGAAAATGAACTTTGGTATTATGGATTCAATTAAGTTTAGTAGAGACTGGGAAACTCATCTTTTCACTAAATTTCTTATTGGTGTAAGATTTCAGTTTGGCAAAAATCCTGCATTCTTTTGACCTTTGAGGAATAGAAGGTGAAACGAGCAGCATGTTTTGTTTTGTTTTTCTTTTCTACCATGGAACATGATGGGGAAAATGCTGTGAAGGCTCAAAAGGAAGGCTCCACTGAAGTTGTGTAGTACAAAGAATGAATGGTTCCGTTTTTAAAATTGATGCAAATTAACATAAAATATAAAGCAATTTTTGGAAAATGATATAAATGATGCCAATTGCGTCCACTCATGTAAAAGAAAAAATTTTCTTTTACTCATAACATTTCTGATACTGAATATGTGGGAATTTTTCTCACACCAACCAATTCTCCAACTTTCCAGACACTAACTGGGTATCCTACAACTCATTTCTGACAATAATTACCCTGTGTTAGCTCAGACTCCATAGGTTAAGGACTCAGTCCCACAAGACTGCCCTCACATCATATGCCAGTCAAAAGTTTCAGGTTGTCGCCTGTGACTTTGACCTATAAATTAGGGGTTCCCACAAGCCACACCTCATGTTTGATAATTTGCTAGAATGGCTTACAAAATTCAGGGAAGCATTTACTTACATTTATCAGTTTATCATAGGATATTACAAAGGATATAGATGAATAGCCAGATGAAGAGGTACAGAGGACAAGGTCTGGAAGGATCCTTAGTGCAGAAGCTTCTGTCTCCATGGAGGTACAGTACATCACTCTACTGGCACGTGGTTGTGTTCATCAACTTAGAAACTGGCTGAACCTCGTTGTTAAAAGTTTTTATGGGGGCTTTACTACCATGTAGTCATGATTAATTAAATCATTGGCCACTGTCAATTAAGTCAATCCTCAATCCCTCTCCCGTCCTGGGAGGTTGGGGATGGGGCTGAAAGTTCCCACCCTCTAATCATATGATTGGTTTCTGTGGCAACCAACCCCCATCCTCCAAGAGTCACCTCACTAGCATAAACTCAGGTATGGCTGAAATGAGGTTATTGTGAATAAAAAAAGATGTTCCTCTCACTCCAATCACTCAGGAAATTCAAAGCGTTTTAGAAACTCTATGCCAAGAACCAAGAATGAAGACCAAATATATATTTACAAGTATATCACAATGTCACAGGCCACTGCCTTGGTCTTTGAATGTTGATCCCTTGCAGGAAAACAATTATATTTCTCAGAGGATTTGTAATCTCCTTGCCCACTGCCCAGATAGAGCCAATTTATCAAGACAAGAGAGTTGCAATAGAGAAAGAGTTTACACAGAGCTTGTTAAACAGGAGACCAGAGTTATATTATTCAATCAGTCTCTGAAAATTTGGAGACTAGGGTTTTTCAAGGGTAGTTTGTGGGAAGGAGGAGTGGCTTGGGAATAAGTGCTGCTGATTGGTTGGGGATATATTCATAAAGATGTGGAAAATAGTCCTCAAGTGCACACTAAGTCCATTGCTGGGTGGGGCCACAGGACCAGTTGGCTGTTCAGGGTGGAGCCATCTGCCGTCAGAAATGCAAAAACCTGAAACAACATTTCAAAAGGCCAATCTTAGGTTCTGCAATAGTGGTGTTATCTGCAGGAGTAATTGGGGAAGTTGAAAATCTTGTAGCTAATTTATTAGTCCTATAAAGGCAATTTGGTCCCCCAGCAAGAAGGGTTTTCTTTTAGCAAAGGACTGTTATCATCTTTGTTTCAAAGTTAAACTGAAAACTAAGTTTCTCCCACAGTTAGTTCAGCCTATGCCCAGGACTGAACAAGGGCAGCTTGGAGTTTAGAAGCAGGGTGGAGTTGGTTAAGTATGATCTCTGTCACAGTCATACTTTTCTCACTGTAATAATTTTTGCAAAGATAGTTTCACATTTACATTGGGGGTAGCATTTATAGAACAGAGATAGCACTAGTACCAACACCCATATGACTAGCCCTTGAGGAGGCAAGTTAGTGTGGGGTAGGGATACGTAGAAGGAAATAACTAATTTGACCCGTTTTTTGTCGTTTTGATTTTTCTTTTTTACTATGGGACATGAGGGAGGAAAACCTTGTGGGCCAGTAGAAAGGAAGGCTCCAATGAGGTTGTGCAGTATGAAGAGTGAATTGCTGTTAAGTTTTTTAAATGGGGGCAAATTAACATGAAATATGAAGCATATTTTGGCAGATGGTATAAGTAATGCCAATTGTGGCAACTCATATTTTGTTTTTATTTTTCGAAGATTCCTATGTGATAATAGAAATCACTTGTATGAATTTAGTTTACCCATGATCTCTGTACCTAGCTGTAAGGAAGTCTTTCAGAAAAAAAATGTGAGCATATATGAACTATTTGTGTGTGCATGCACATGCCATACCTGACTTAGAATAGAATTCTATATGTATTCAATTTCAGAACTTGTCTTGAATTTTAGAATTTGTAAAATGTTGTAAATGTTTCACTGTCCATATTAAATGTTTTACTATGCTAAAAAGAACATCCAAAAATCAATAAGGAAAAGACCAACATCCTGTTTTGTGGAAGGGCTGTATATGCAAAGCAATTCCTCAATGCAGAAGGAGCTGAGAAACCAAAGGAAGTAGACAAGTACATCTCGTTGTCACAGGGTGATTTTATTGGGGACTATAATGACAGAAGCATAGTCTTGGTTGGCCGGAAGACAGATAGATCATTGTACCATTATTCCCCAGACCCAAGGATTATATACCATAGGGAAGGGTACATGTGTTTCAGAGGGAATGGGTTGGAGTTTGATCTAAGAACAGGGTTTATAGTAAGCATGAATTTATCAAGGTTGATTTGGTCTAAAGGCAGGATTTTTGGTAAAGATGTGCTCTTTCATACAAAAGAAGCAATAGGTAAACTGGAAATCTCAGCAGCATTCCTGAAACTGGGGCTAATTAGAAGTTAGCATGGCAGATTGGCATCTAAGATGGAGTTACTTTCGTCTCTACATATCCTAATGGAAAAATGAAAGGAAGATATGAATAGAAAATTCATAAAATAGAAAATAAAAAATAACCACAAGGAATATGAAAAGATGTTAAATCTCAAGAATTGGTGAAGGTAAAGGATACTCTCATACCCTGATGGGGAATACGTACATTTGAGCCACTCTGAAGGGCAACTTCACAGAAACTATTAAATGTTATAAGAATGTATTTATGCAGAGGAGGCCTCAGCTTGACCTGCGGCAGTCCAGCCCTTGGGACTTCTCTTGCCTTCCATCTCCTGCTCATCACTAGCTATTCCTATGCTATCGGTGCACAGGCCATGGCCTGCTGTGGCTACAGTCCTTTTGATCCTGCTTGTCTGCCTGGGGGCGACAATTGAAGCCTACCCCGTCAAACCCAAGGCTCCCGGCAAAGATGACTACCTGGAGGAGCTGAGCCACTACTATGTTTACCTGTGCCACTACCTCAATGTGGTCACCAGGCAGCGGTGGGAGGGTGCAGACAAGTGGTGAGGACCCCTGAGGCCTCCTGAGAGATCTGCTAACCATGCCCACCTGATTTGCACATCCACTCCTGACCTGGGAAAGCTGGACAGGGTCTGGATGGGTTCAGGTGGGGCCCTCCACCAGCGTCTCGTTGTCCCCTTCCCCTGGGCTGTAGTCCTTCCCTGGTCCCCAAATAAAGAGCAAATGCCACAGGAAAAAAAAAGTATTTATGCATTACATGTAGGAACAATAATTTTTAAAATAACGAACCCATTCTTCTCTCTTCCTCCAAACATCCTTTCTGGCCACAGTGATAAGTTCAGGAATATGATCTCAGACGTGGCCTAAGTCATTTAGCAAGTAACAGTCACTTGACCGCAGTGATTGATTCAGGAATGGACACATTACATAAACTGGTCCAATTTTAGAACTCTTTTTGGGAATGATGGGTGGGACACAGATACTCTGCTGTGGCCACGAAGAAGGAAACATGTGCTTGGGATCTGCTAACAAGTTTAGGACCACGAAGGTATAACCTGCCTGAGAATGAGGCCAATACTAAGGAAGCACTGACTTACCAAGCCTTGTCTGTAGCCAATGCTGCCTCTGGTCTTGTCAGTCACATGAGCCATTCAAGTTCCTATTTTCTTTCAACCAGTTTGAGTTTTTCTGTTACTTGCAATTGGAAGTATGTTGACTAATACAATAATCCTTCACCAACCATAGTTATCAGGGCCTTTGACAGATCCTATGGACTGACTCACTCAATATCCTTTCCAGTCCCCTTATTGCATTGCATGCCTTCCTGTATTTCACAGTCTGGAAAGCTCAAACCCCTGTTTCTCACAATTCCTTGCAGCTGGGGTTCTGGATGTGACTTAAGTTCTACTAATCAGAACTAGTTCAAGGCTTGAATTTCGATGTGAGTTAAGTGGACAGAAACAATACTCAAGGCCAAACATTTACTGGTGCAGATCATAGCAAAGATAGTACAGTCTGGGAATCAGCTGCTATTGATGGTGACTTTTCCAGCTTCCTGACCATAGCAGGAGTAGCAGCGACCTAAGGTGGCTCAGTTCCATGGTGTGGATTTGGAAGCACTCCTGAAAGCTCTACCTAGATCCTTTGTCTTCATCCCTACCCATGATTCTGTAAGCCAGTTAAATACCATAACTTTTCTGCTGAAATTAACTAGAAAAGATTCTGCTCTTTGAAAATAAACTGAGATCATACAGGATTCTTTGAGCCTTTGACACTACACTCAGGGCTGTGGGAGCCAGTCTAATTTTTTTCTCTTTTTAAAGAAAGGGTCTCACGCTGTTGCCCAGGTTGGAGTACAGTGGCATGATCACGGCTCACTGCAGCCTCAACCTGCCAGGCTCAATTGATCCTCCTGCCTCACTCAGCCTCTCAAGTAGCTGGGACTGTAGGCATTCACCATGACACCTGGCTATTTTTGTATTTTTTGTAGAGACAGGGTTTCACCATGTTGCCCAGGCTGGTTTTGAACTCCTAGGCTCGAACAATCCTCCTGCCTTGGCCTCCCAAAGTGCTAGGATTACAGGCGTGAGCCACTGTGATGGGCCAAGAGGCAGTCTACGTATCAGAAATAAACCAGAGCTAAATAAAAGCATATACGTTTCTAGACATTTGCAGTTGTCTCTATCCTCACCACTTAGAACTAGGATTTTTAAAAAGGTCCTGTCTACACAAGTCCTCAACTGGTCTGGTGACCCAAGAATAGCCTCTGTACAGTTCTAGTGTCACCCTTCTTTTGCTTGTACTTTTCTCTCAACCTCTACCCTCAATGATATAACAGGCTTCTCTGTGGAAAGTCATCCATTATTATTACCAGCAAAGAGAATTATGACTGTAAGAGGACCCAGTAAGATGCCTCTGGAATGTGAATGTTCCCAGGCATTGACCAGACTCTCAAATTTCAGCTCTGTTTAACTAGAAAAGATGATACCAAACAATAATTTCCAGGAACAATCAAATGCACACACTTTAGTATATAACTCGCCTAGACCAATTTTCCCTGCCAGAAGTTCAGCATTTGATTATGCTTCTAATTAGATTTTGCCTCTTTGTACTCCAGAGATAGGTTAGGGCATACAATAGACAGTCAATAAATACATCCTAAAGAAATGAACTTTGTACCAGTTGTACATTCTAGGACAATAGGTCTGCTCAGAAAACAAATGGTGTCAGTTGGACTTCTTCTGTTGTGCTACTATAACAGAATACCATAGAGTATGTGGCTTAAACAACAGAAATTAATTTTCTCAGTTGATTTAGCCAACATAACCAGGCTTAAAATGCAGTTATAAGGAGTGATGACTTTGATAGATAGCCCCAATAAGAGCCCATCATTCATTCAACAAATGTTTACCAAGTGCCAACCACAAAATGCTGATGGTGCAGAAAGGAACAAGGTAGAATTCTTCTCACAAAAGTTGTCTGATGTTGGGAGACACACAATAAACATCAAATTCCAATGCATTGTGTTCAGCGCTAGGAACACAGCGCGGTGACAAGGAACCACTAACTACCTGGAAGAGTCATAAAAAGCAAGAGGATACATGGGGCTGGCGCCAGAAGGCCTTCCAATGTTGCATCTGGTAACTCGATGTGTCATTTCCCTAGGGCAATACTGGGTTGCCCTAAATAGTCAGATGCCTTAGGCAAAATTTTATATTGTGACCATATTATTTACAAAAATATAAATCAATTTTACATTACATATAAAACAAGGGACTATAAGAAGTTGGTTAGATTTTGTTCCATCTATTTTATGATTTAATATTTTATTTTGAATTACATATGGGGTAGGAAGTAGTGGGCATAACTTTTTCTAAAGTATATGTATTCTCGGTGGGTGTGGTGGCTCATGCCCATAATTCCAGTCCTTTGGGAGACTGATGCATGAGGATCATTTGAGCACACGATTTTAATACCAGACTGGGCAACATTGTGAGAACCAATTTATACAAAATATTTTTTAAAAAAATCTAAAAAGTTATCTATACTCTGAAAAACAATACACATACACGAAATTGCATAAAGCATATATGCACAATTAAAAGTCGTTATAAACACCAAGTAACCATCACGCAGACAAGAAATAGAATATTGTCTGCAGCATCCCAGGAGCACCATCTCAGATGGCCAGCTGTCTTGCTTTGCCTTGGACTGTTCCGCTTTTAGCACACAAAGGCTCAAATTCCAAGGAAACTCCTCCCTAGGATGTGAAAAGTCTCAGTTTTCTGTGATGCGTGCAGAAGATTGGGGGAAAAGCACGAAACCCATATGGTGACACCGCCGCCCCAGAGCGAGTGAAAACAACACAGTTTTTAGTGTGAAATGGATATGGCGTAGATTCTCTGCCTTGTGGTTGCTGCGGCTAATTTTCTTCCTGACTGCTGATGTTGACAACCATGACTTCTAGCTCACAATAATGAATCATCTATTGTTGCATCACTGTGACTGATGCCGCTTTAGCATGCAACTTAAGTGCATTGAAATTGTGAGCATTAACAAGTTCGTCTTTGTCTTTGCCTGTGGATCAACTGTTATGATTTGTATTGAGATAGTTTAACCTTTCACATTATGAATATTGTGACCATGTGCATTAGTTTGCTAGGGCTACCATAGCAGAATACACAGACTAGGTGGCTTAAACAACAGAAATGTATTTTCTCACAGTTCTGGAAGCTGAAAGTCCAAGATCAAGGTGTCAGCAGGTTTTTTTTTTTCTGCGGCCTCTCTCCTTGGCTTGCGGATGGCAGCCTTCCCTCTGTGTCCTCACAGGTCTTTTCTCTGTGCTTGTGAATCCCTGGTGTCTCTTTGTGTATAGAAATTTCCTCTTTGTATAAGGACACTGGACAGATTGAATTAGGGCCCACCGTAATGACTGCATTTTAATGTAATCACCTCTTTTAAGGCCCTGTTTCCAAATATAGTCACATTCTGAGATGCCAAAGGTTAAGGTTTCAATATAGGACTTTTGGGGGACACAATTCAAAACACCATGTTTTATAAGAATGCAGATAATAGGTGGGAGAATTGCTTGAGCCCAGGAGTTTGAGACCAGACTGAGCAACATAGTGAGACTCTCCTGTCTCTATACAAAATTAAAAAAAAAGTTAGTAAGGCTTGCTGGTGTGCATCTGTAGTCCCAGCCACTTGAAAGGCTGAGACAGGAGGATGAGCCCTGGAGATTAAGGCTGCAGTGAGCCATGACCACACCACTGTACTCCAGTCTGGGAAACAGAGAGAAACCCTATCTCAAAAAAAAAAAAAAAATGCAGACAATGAAAGCAAGAACTATTACATACCAATGCCATAATCACTGAAAAAGAATGCTGAACTGCTGTGTTATTTTAATGACAGATGAAGAACACATATAACTGGGCTAGAGAGATAAATAACCCAAGCAGAACATAGTATACAGTATAGAAAAAAGAACTGGAGACTGGGCACAGTGAAGAAGAATGTGTGAAAGTACACGTGGTGACTAAATCTCACATGTCTGGGATAAGACCCATAAGTATTCCTATAGCACTCAAAAATTTCCCCCAAAATGCCAATGCTTAGCTGAAAACAGTGACCACTGAATGAGTTTGGGCATACCACACAAACACACATCTTCGTGTTGTTCTGAACATGAAAATTACTGACTAAATATAACTGATTAAATTTATATTTCCTGATTCAGAGGTTGACACTAAACTGTCCTGTTGGGGGGATCTTGATAACAAATATGTTGGTACCTAAGCATACAGCCCAGTCTCTCAGATCTTACCAACAATTGTGCTTTCTTCAGTATATCCAGGGATACAACACATCGCAGCAAAAAAAAAAAAAAAAAAAAAAAAAAAGCTTTCCCAGTCTCTATAGATACTTTGATTTTTAAAAATGTGCAGTACTGTCTAGGTGTAGTAGCTCACACCTGTAACCAGCATTTTGGGAGACTGAGGAGGGCAGATCACTTGAGCCCAGGAGTTAAGAACCAGCTTATGCAACATAGTGAGACCCTGTCTCAACAAAAAAATAGAAAAATTAACCAGGCGTGGTGGTGCATGCGTGTAGTCCTAGCTACTCAAGAGGCGAAGGGGGAAGGATCAACTGAGCCTGGGAGGTAGAAGCTGCAGTGAGCCAAGAATACTCCACCCCTGCGTGGGTGACAGCGAGACCCTGTCACACACACACACACAAAGAAGTTTCATATTATCTACTTGATTTCAATGAAGATATTAATAAAACCACAGACAACATGAAAAGATACAAACGAGACTTTTCTCATTTATCTGCATGTTTAGCAGACAGCATAAATGTCAATTGTGTGGAATTCCATTCAGTCTATAAACTTTTTATTTAAAAAAATGAAAAGACCTTATCTGCTAAATATCATGCACACCTTGTACACAATCCTGCTAAAAACAGATACATTCTGCTCATCTATCAAATTAAAGCTTTTATAATGAAAGTTTTGGATGACTTTTTAATTTCTTCAAAATATGCAGAAGTATGTAGTGAGATTTTTTTACTTTATAGAAATGGGGGGAGTAGCCTCCTTAACAGGTGCCTATGGATGTCTATCATTGTTGCCAGCCATAGAAAAAAAATGTTAAAATGTCAGCCTGCCATAAAACCATAATTTCAAAGTGTGGTATGGGAATAATGTCCTTCTGTAATTTGGAAATACCTTGAGAATAAGAATGGAGAAAAGGATTACAATAAAAGAGAAATTTATCAGCTGTTCCTGTAAAACCATTTGAAGACCATTGATGAGGTCATGTGGAGCCTTGGAAAGAATGGACTCACTACACCTAAGCTGTTCTATGTTATGAGTAGATCTCAACGAAAAACCACACGGCAAAAAATGACTTATTCATGTGGACATGATAAGAGTGCCTCAGAACTCCCCCCACCTCCAAAAAAAAAGTTACCAGGAAAAGGCAGCAACATGAAATAAGACTTCAATTTCTCTAATGAAACTGTAACTTATTTGGAATCCAACTTTGGTTGGATTCTTATGGCAATCAAAAAGTTCAAATTACCTCTGCCCTTGGGAACATTTTCCCTTTGAAAGAGAAGTTTAACTTGTGGTAACATCTATTTTGTTGGGAGTTGTATAGGGAAAAACTCTCCTCAAACCGTGTTCTTCGTCTGCTCTCACCACCACTAGAATCATCAACACAGAAGACTTCTGTGACCAAATGTAGGGAGTGGTTTCCCCATACACCAACAGTGGACACCAGCTGAGTGTCCTCTAACTTTCCAAGAAGATAGTGTCAGATCCTACAGGTTGGGGGATCAATCCCCATGACTGCCCTCCCCACACTAGTTGCAAATCTGGACTTCTGGAACTTCTGACCTACTGGCTTCAAGTTGGGGTTCCCATGATCCCCTCTTTCAGTTTGATTAATGTGCTGGAGTGGTTCATAGAACTCAGGGAAACACATTTCCCGATTTATTGTAAAGGATATTGCAAAGGATACAGATGAAGAGATGTATAGGGTGAGCTACAGGGGAAAGGGTGTGGAGCTTCCCTCCCCTCCCTGGACGTGCCACCCTCCAGGAACCTCCATGTGTTCAGGTCTCTGGAAGCTCATTGAACCCTGTCCTCTTGGATTTTTATGGAAGCTTCATGACATCAGCATTTCTTCTCCTAAGATATAGGGTGGGACGCTCTCATGGGAGGTCTTAAGACCCACAATCAGAAAGGTGGGGGAGCATTAGAGTAAAAAGAGGACAGGAGGAGGTCAGAGGCCTGTTAGTGAAGCCTAACACACCCAACATTCTAACAAAAGACTGGAACAAGGGCTATAAGAGTTACGAGCCAGGAACCGTGGACAAAAACTAATATATATCATAATACCATAGGAGTATTTAAAAATGGTAAGCATATTGAAACATGGATAGCCTCATGGATATGATGTATTTATAGATGTAATAGACCCGATTGACAAACAGCTGACCTACTAAAACAATCCTAAAGACAGAAAGTGGCGGACATTTTTATAAATCTAAAATCCTGCTGTTGCTAATAAGTAAACTCCTAAGTATTCAATGCTCACATTTTTTTATTTTGTTGTTGAAAGGCTGTGCAGCCTGGTGTCATCACATTAGGCAAACACCAAAAATCAGTGCAGAACTGCAGGTCAAAATGACTTTTATATTTGATAGTATGAAATTTTACTACTATATGAAAGAAAAAAATTTGGCCTGGCATGGTGGCTCACGCCTGTAATCTCAGCACTTCAGGAGGCCAAGGAAGGCGGATCACGAGGTTAGGAGTTCAAGACCAGCCTGGCCAACATAGTGAAACCCCATCTCTACTAAAAAAATACAAAAAAATTAGCTAGGCATGGTGGCCCATGCCTGTAGTTCCAGCTACTCAGGAGGCCGAGGCAGGAGAATCGCTTGAACCTGGGAGGTGGAGGTTGCAGTGAGCTTAGATAGCACCACTGCACTCCCCCTTGGGCAACAGAGTGAGACTTCGTCTAAAAAAAAAATGTTAAAAATGTCCTAATGGTCACAGGCAGTTCTGAGTTATTGTCAGAAAAAAAAGCAGAAAGAATAAAAATATCCTGCCATATCATGGACCAAAAGAAACATGTCATGACTATTTTGAAGAATCAAATATAGGCAATATCTGTCCAATTTTTCCTCTTGTGTTTATATTTTCCTTTTTAATAAGTCTTATATTTATGTACCTGAAGAATACAGACTAGCATAGTCTAAAAAATTTTAATATCTAGTAAGAAGCTAAAAAAAAGAGTTAAATACCTGTATCAGAGGGACAGAAAGAAACATTATAAAACATTGTTATATTTTTGTTCCCCATGTTATTTGTTTAGTCTTACTATTAATTACTACTAATTGCCACTATTAACTAGTCCTACTAGTGCTTCATTTAAATAACATAATTAATACACAGAAAAGAAAATAAATAATGTATAATTCTAAATAAACACCTATTTTTAATATTTTTATGTTAAGGTAATAACACATGTATCATTATTTACTACATATTGTATCGTTATGGTTTTCTTTTGTCTGATGTGACTGTGTCCTAGTTTGTTTTGTAAAAAGTTGATCATTCAAACCACCACCACAACCACCACTAACTACCCCTACTAAAATCTTAATATATAGTTGTAACCCATTTTTGCCTGAGATTGCAATATTTTGAATTTTTGCAATCAGACCTTGGCAATGACATTGAGCAGTAAGATATAAATAACTCCCACATGCTTAGCACTCCAATAATGGAACACTAGGCATAAATAGGTTTAATTCAGCTTTGGTTTAGGGTGTGAGAGTGGAGGGTAAAATGCACATTGAAATTTGCCTTGTCATCTCAGGAGACATGTCTATTCCTCTCTCTAGGGAAAGTCCTAATCGTGAGGGAAAACCCAAAAGCTGGGAATGCTTGTAGCCTTGAGTTCTGCTATTCTCCATTTGAGCTATCTCTGAACTTTTGTGGGCCCCATTCCTGTACTAGTCAAAGGCAGATTCCTACTTCCCTCTGACAGTGGTGAGGCCTCAGAAATGTTTGGGGATGTGGGGAAGGGACCACTACCCCTTGTTCTTTATCTCTTCCTCCTCAAATAATATTTCTTCTGCTTTGGGGATCACTAGATTTTTTATTCAACAAGTCTGGTGTGTGGTGAGAGACTTTTACTTTGTGGAAATCAAAGTTCTCATTGTGTAAAGGGCCATATGTTTTTGTAGCTTTTCCTGCAAGGGGCAGTAGGGGCAAGGGGGCTGGAGTAGGTCATTAACGAGGATCTAGTTTCTTCCTTCGAAGGACTCAGGTTAGCTAACAGGAGAATAGCTTCGTTTCCTGGGTTTTGTCTATGGAAAGGAAATACACTCCAACTTCAGAGGAAACTCACAACCCTTTAGAACCAGGAGCCAAAACACAGCTGTGGGTCTAACCAGGAAGCCCTTCCCTGCTGCCAGTGCTTCCCTCCTCAGTGTTGTACTTTGACTCCATAGAAAGGTGAAAATGGATACCTTGGATGCCCTCCTGCCCAAGTATTGTTCTTCCCTCAGCTCTGTGGCAGACTGTGAAGTGGAAAGGGCGCTAGCAGAGAACCCAGGAAGCTGAGCTTTTCCTTCCTTTACTCCCAGCTTACTGCCACTCTACCTTTCTGCCTGCTTTGCTAAGAGGTAGAGCTGCAAAATGGGGCAGATGATGCAGACCTCACCAGTATGTTGAGTGATGCAGACCTCACCAGGATGTTGAGAGGATTCCCTGCCAGTGTATGAAGTGCACACACACAAGATGCTCAATGCCTGTCATCTGTATGGGACTCAACCATTGCCAGTACCCCACCTTTGAATGCCAAGACCTTTGCCCTCCTTTCTATTCACAATGAAAATACCAGTTGACATGTACCACTTCATCTATAGTAACACATTTTAACCTTCTCAATAATTTTATGAGTTGGGAAGTATTGTCCCCATTTACAGGGAACCCATTTCTATACTGGTCAAATGCAGATTCCTACTTCCCTCTGAGAGTGGTAAGGGCTCAGAAATGTTTGGGAATATAGAGATGGGGCCACTCCCCTTTGATCTTGATCTCTTCATCCTCAAATAATATTTCTTCTACTTTGGGAGTCACTAGATTTTTATTCAACAAGTCAGGAGTGGAGTGAGAGATTTTTATTCCTTGGAAATCAAAGTTGAGACACAGAGAGTTGAAGTAACCTTCCTACAGTCACACAGCTAGCAAGTGATAGAGTTGCTATTTGAACCCAGGGGTCTGGCTGCAGTGTTTATTCTGTGGGATGCTGAATACATCCTCAGCTCTTGCCCATATGTGCAGAGTTCAATCGTAGGATGTGGTAGTGTGTAATATCCCCACCTGCAGGGTGGAAGCAAACAGACTACCCAGAGGCCTCACTTTGCTGTGTTGGTCCTTTCTGGACCAAACAAACAAGCTTAGTCCCATTCTCACCACAACTAATCCACTAGGTTACAGTTAAGCCCATTTTGAGCCCCTGGCCTGCCTGAATTTGCATTTGGGACAAAAGAGGGAAACTCAGAAACCCAGATCCTTCTGGAGAAAAGTGTGGAGGAAGTGAGGTTATGGCTGGGGCTAACGAGACCCCCAAGAATGGGAAGATTAACCCCTGCCAGTGCCAGACACTCCCTGGGGCACCAGGGGTCAGTCCTCCAGCATTCCAGCTCTCCTCACCTGGGAAATGAACACTGAAACAAGCAAAGAGGCAGGTGGTGCAGGTGACCTACACCACCCAAATGGCTTTGGTTGAAGTGGTAAACCCTGAGGAGCTGCTCAACTTAGGTCTCCCTCCCCCACAAGGCTCCCTAGCTGCCTCTTCCTGGCCCTTGGCAGTCTCTAGCCTGCAGGCAGATAAGTCTTCGCTGTTGGACCTGTAATAGGCTTGCCCAGAGCTGGGGATGGGGGTGGGGGTAAGAGTGAGGGGTGAGAGACTGAACAGGGTTTCGGGGCCCTCCTTGAAACCCTCAAATCAAGCACTGGTTTAGCAGAGTGTTTGTCCTCTCCCTTGGCTTACATACTCTTCTACCCACATGGAAGTTGGCATGGAAAATCAGTCTAGGAGAAGATAAATCTGATGGGTAGGGGAGGGAAGGGATTGGCATGATTGTTCCAAGATGAGAAGCTGAGACTACTGAGCACTAGCAAGAGTGAGGCTTTCCTCAGACAGAGCACCACTTAATAAAGTCTGGACTTGGTCACATGATTTTTAATTACGTACAGTAGCATTGCTAGCCAGCTAGTTAGGTATAGCCTCCCCTTGGCCTAGGAACCCCTTCATGGGCTGCCAGACTCCTTGAAAGTCCTTTCTCCACATCTCCAGCTCTGTGTTTGAGGCTGTTTCCTCCCTACACTATCAACTTGAAAACAAGGTATGTCTTGTAAGTTTTCCTACCAGACATGAATCTCAGCCAAGTGATGGAAAAAACAATAAAGGACTTGTGCCTAGAATACATAAGGAGACCTTACAACCCAATAATAAAGGGACAAATAACCCAATTCACAAACAGGCAAAGATTTTGAATAAACAATTTTCCTAATGAGACGTAAGAATGCTGAATAAGCCCATGAAAACATGCTCAAACATCATGAGTCCTCAAGGATGCTACAAATCAAAATCACAATGAGGTACCACTGCATACCATCTGGGCTGTCTAGAATCAAGACAAATAACAAGTATTGGTGAAGATGTGGAGAAATAGGAGCCCTCATAACCTGTTGATGGGAACACAAAATGGTCCAGCTTCTTTAGAAAACAGCCTGGTGGTTCCCCCAAAATTAAATATGCAGTTACCATATGACTCAGCAATTCTACTCCTAGGTATATACCCAAGAAAAATGAAAACATAGCCTATAGAGACATTTGTTCATGAATATACATAGCAGCATTAGTCACAATAGTGAAAAGGTGGAAATGAACCAGATGTCCGTCAACAGAAGAATGGATAAACAAAGTGTGATATATCCATGCAATTGAATATTCTCCAGCTATCAAAGGAATGAAGTACTGATACATATGCTCTCAAATGGATGAGCCTTGAAAACATTATACTAAGTGAAAAAGGCCAGTCACAAAAGACCACATACTATACTATTTTATTCATATGAAAGCCCAGAATAGGGAAATGTATAGAGACAGAGAGTAAATTAGTAATTACTTAGGGCTTGGGGAAGCGGGTGGATGGATAGGGAATGATAGCTAAATGGTTTCATTTTGAGGTGATGAAAATGATCTAAAATTGACTGTGGCAATGGTTATGCACATCTGTGAATATACCAGAACCACTGAGCTGTACGCTTTCAATGGGCAAATTGTATGTTGTGTGAATTATGTCTCAATAAGCTATACTTTATTTAAAAATCAAGTATAAAAGGATGGAGAAATAATTTATTCCAAGTGTATATGAAAAACAGAAAGTCTTTTGTCACCTCCTACACACCTACCTACACAGTTCCTAAACACACACATACACACACTGCCCTTCCAACTCATCCATGGCAACAGCATATATAGTGGGTGCTCAAGAAATATTCGTTGCCTTGATGAATATAGTTTATATCTAAGAATGGATATACAGGGGGTGGGCCAAGAGAGTAATAAAATAACTGAAAATTGTCTACTGATGGTAACAGTGGACAGCTAGATGGGCATGGGCTGTGGTGGGGGGTGGTCACTACAAGTCTCTCTCTCTGCATATACTTTGTCAGCCTGGCAGAGAACTGCTTTCCTGAAATCCTGTTAAACACACTAGTTTTCAGTTGTACCACCCTAGATTCAGTTGCTGCTTCCTCTCAAGTCAAACCCCTTTTCTTGCCACCTGCTCCCTCATAGTCTGCTCTCTACAAGGCCACCACCTCACTTTCCCTCTCCCAATTCTGCTACCTGGATGCCTGCAGTCCCACTAGGAATCGAGCAGACTCTACAGCAAAAGAGCTGCCTTGTGAGCTAATGAGCTCACACAGAAGTGTGAGGGCTGATAATGGAAATCTACTTATTGAGATTTTTGAAGAGACAATTCCTGTATAAGATTCCATCACATCCTGTATAAGCATGCTTGACTCATTTAACAAGATCAATTTCCTTAATGTAAAGTGGGTGCATGCATGCACATCTGCCCCAAACTGTCTACCAGAATGTAATTCACATAGTTTCTGCTTTAAACAAGCCCACAAATAAGGAATTGTGGATTTGCAAGTCGATAACCTTTCAAAGAAACAGAGAGGATAAGAAGGAAGAAATAATATAGTTAATCCAAATAACATATATAATCCAATACTAAATACATAGTATTGGATTATAACCCAAAGTATAAAATACATGAGTCCATGCTTGTTAATGTTAAGTCATGTGGATATTATGTACCCACTGACACCATTAGATGAGAAGGGCACTTCACCTCTGTGGTATTCTGTCCTCAAACCCACAACTCTGGTCTAGTTATCATGAAAACATCAGACAAACCCAAATTGAGGGGCATTCCCCAAAATACCTGACCAATACGTTTAAAAACTGTAAAGGTCATTAGTTTCAAGGAAAAGCTGACAAACTAACACACCAGAGGAGAGTAAGAAGATACATGACTAAATGAAATGTGGTATCCTGGATTGAATCCTGGAGCAGAAAAAGGACATTAGTGGCAAAACAGGTAAAATATGAGTAAAGTCTGAAGTTAGTTAACAGAATCTACCAATGTTGATCTCTAATTTTGACTTTGCTTATGTAACAGGCTAAGAAAAGCAGAAACTGGGTGAAAGGTATATGTGAATTCTTTGTAACTTATATGTAAATCTAAAATTATTCTAAAATAAGAAGTTTATTTAAAGAAAGGAATATTGGTCAGTAACTTGACCAAAAAAAAAAAAAAAAAAAGAAAAAGAATAGTCTTAAGTTTCCTTTAACGGAATTTAAAGGACCTTAATCATTCATCAAAGATTTTTTGTAGTGAGAGACACTATAGTATAACAGTCAATAACTGATTGAATCTCAGCTCTACTGCCTACTACCTGTGTTGCCATGAGTAAGTAACTCAACCCCCCTGTGCCTCAGTTTACTCATCTCTAAAATGAGGATAATAATAGCAACTACCTCATGGACTAGCACAAGATTAAATTTTTTTTTTCTAGTCAAGTGAAGCAGTGGGAGTAAAGAAGCAACAAAAAAAATCTATAGCTGGTTGTGGTGATTAGTTGTAAACACCACTGCACTCAGACCAGCCTGAATTTTTTTTTTTTTGAGGCAAGGTCTCGGTTTGTAGTCCAGGCTGGATTACAGTGCCGTGATCACAGTTCACTGTAGCCTGGAACTCCTGGGCTCAAGCAATCCTCCCACCTCAGCCTCCTGAGTAACTGGGACCACAGGCAACCACCACCATGCCTTGCTAATTTATCTGTTGTGGAGACGAAGTCTCACAATATTGCCCAGGCTGGTCTCAAACTCTTGGCCTCAAGTGATCCAACCACCTGAGCCTCCCCGGTAGCTGGGACTACAGGTGTGCACCACCACACTTGGCTAATTTTTGTATTTTCTGTAGGGAAGAGGCCTCACTATGTTGCCCAGGCTGGTCTCAAACTCCTGGTCTCAAGTGATCCTCCCACCTCAGCCTCTGAAAGTGCTGGGATTACAGGCATGAGCCACTACACTTGCCCAAGGTTGATATTTGTTAATGAGTTAATATATTACAGTACTTAGAATAATACCTAGCACTAGTAAATGCCATGTGTTTATGTGTTTGTATTATAGATGAATGCATAAGTGTTTGTTAAATAAAATCTCAAGTTATATTGCTACAAACACTCCTGGATAGGCCCTGCCTGTGCAGCAGACCATCATATTCCTCAGTACACATCCACTGGACTCATACAACAGATCCAGAATATAATTTAAGATTATTTGTGAAACTAGCTACCTGTGAACTAGCCTTTAGAATCCCCAAGAGGTGATTAGAGGAACTGCTTTTGAATGAAAGGCTGCTTTGGGGACCCCAGGCATAGATCAGCAGTTAATTGTAGATGATGATATATCAGAGAGAAACCTACCAGACACCACTGTGTCCAAGGAAGTATTTCTATTCCTTCTTCCACTTACTCGCTTGGGTTGCTTTTGTCCTCTAATGATCTCCCTACTTACCCGATGATTAAGACCTTCCCTTTCTTTAACACCCAACTTAGATACTACTTCAGCTCTGAGGCCTCCTGGGCCTACACCAGTCTTTCCTATGAACTCTAACAATACTTGGTCTCTTCATGTGGCCCTTAGAATATGCTGCCTTGTGCATTTGTCTTCTCTCCTCAATTAATCATAAGTACCTCAAAAGTAGGCACTGCTCTTGTATCCCTCATAGGACTGAGCCCACCTTCCTCTGCCCCTGGGAGAGCGGAACCAATAGAGTATGCAAAGGAAAGCAGAAACTCCACTCTTCCCTTCATTCATCAAATGCTGACTGAGCCCTGTGCTTGGGGTAGGGGATGTGGAAGATGAGAGTTGAATTCTTGTCTTCAGGAAGCCCACAGTCTCGAACCAAAACATTACATCCCAAATGCATAATAATATCTATCTCTGGTGGTGGTAGGGAAAATGGGGTGGGGAAAGAAGCAAATGAGGCTGTGTCCGTTTTTACATAATTATCTAGAGAAAAAAAAAAAGACTCTCCAGAGGCTAAAAAACTGAGGTAAAGGTGGGGGTTAGGGACAATTCTCATAAGAGAGAGAGAATAATTTGGAGCTTGGGGCAGCCAGAGCATACAGCTCAGGAGAGAAAAAAAGCTGAATGAATGCCTGGGTTTGGGGAAGAATCCAAAACAGAGAAGAGAAAGTGTGACCCTTCCTTCAGTCTCTCCATCTTCAATAAATTCTACTCCCCACTATCAATTATTATTATTATTATTATTATTATTATTACTTTGAGACAGGGCCTCACACTGCCCCCACACTAGGTGCAGGGGCAGGATCATGGCCCACTGCAGCCTTGACCTCTTAGGCTCAAGATATCCTCCCACCTCAACCTCTTGAGTAGCTGGGACCACAGGTGCGTGCCACCATGCCTAGCTAATTTTTAAAACACATTTTTGTAGAGACAGCATTACCCTATGTTGCCCAGGCTGGTATTGGACTGCTGGGCTTAAGCAATCTCCCACCTTGGTGTTGCAATGTGCTGGGATTACATCCATGAGCTACTGTGCCTGGCCCAGTTACTTAAAAAACAAACAACGAAAAAACCTTTGATGCCATTGGATTGTGATAAGTTCTAGGAAGAAAATACAGAGAGAAAGTCACAGGGTAAAGGGTGTACTTTAGACTTGGCATGCAGAGAAGGCCTCTTTTGGGGGGGATATTTAAATTGAGATCTAAAGATGAAGTTGCTAGTAGTGCAAAGACTGGGAATAGGAGTTGGGGAGAGTGTTCCAGATGGGGGGACCAATGATATAGAGAAAGATTGTTTTTGAGAAAAGAAGAAAGCATGAGTGGAAATAAGCAGCAGGAAATACTACGTCCACTGAGATTTGGGCTAAGTGACTTGCTCAAGATTACGCAGGTGGTCAGTGACAAACGAGAGAATTCATGAGCTCTATTTTGAGAAATGGAATTGAACAGAAGGCTCCTGGAGCTTCAAAGTAGCATCTAGCAAGAGCACCAAGGACAAAACAATAGGGACAGAGACTCAGAGAGCTTTCTTTCTAAAAAATACATATGTCTATTTTCCCCCTTTTTTGCATCCAAGCATCCATTATCTGTGTCTATTTTTATTGAATATATTTAAGGTGTACCATGTGATGTTGAGACTTTCTATTATTCTGGAAATTTTGTCAACATTCCAGTGTTATTAATTTCTGTGAATGCCTCTCTGTTTTCCTGAAGGGGCTGACAGCAAAATCCTTGAATGAAAATAATGAAAAGTACCAGACTAGTCAGAATTTCCCATGTGCCAGGCCATAGCTGCTTGTCTTTGGGGGCAGCGAGGAAGGGGAGACCTGCAGGCCTGGATCCCACACTTGAGTCAATCTTGGGAAAGCTGAAGCCTGAGGCTTTTTGAAGGAGAAAAAAAGAAGCTGAATGAATGCTTGGGTTTGGGGAAGAATCCAAAACAGGAGCAGACATGATTGGAGACATGATTGGAGACATGGTGGGGAATTAAAGGGATCATGGGGGCTTCACAGTTTAGAAGAAGGCCACATGGGTCCCCTGGAAAATGGCTCACACAGAGCAGTCATCTTGCTCAAGGTCACAGAGCTAGTGTGTGGCAAAACCAGGAGTGAAGCCCAGGTCTGACAGGTTCCACAGCCTTTCTATTATAAAACTGAAGATAATTTTCCCCATAGCTGCTGTTTAATGTTGCCATTACGTTGGCCTTAGAATGTTTTTTCAGAAAGTATGAGTGTGTGTGAAAGCGTGTGAGTATGTGTTGAGGAGAGGCCTAGTTATATGGAGGTACTTTTGCTCTTGTATGTGCATATTTCTCCCATGCTTACCTGTGACTTGGTAGGATTATCAGGTGAATGTATTTCTTCCTGGTGAGACAATCTAACTCCAGAGAACACAGGGAAATCCCAAAATCTGAAGAGAGGGATCTGAGGCACACTGACACTCCCCTTTTGCCAGATCCTTTGGATTCTTGGGACAGCTGAACAAGAATGGGGAGAAAGCCTCTAAAAGCGTCCACCAGGAGTGCAGACTGAGCTTCCAGATGGAACTTTTATGGAACTAGAAACCTGGATGGAAGGTCAGACAGTGACAGTCAGAGAGACGGTCCGTTGTCCAGTGTCTAAGGGAGACCACATATTGGGATGTTAAAAGAATAAGGACAGGAGAAGAGATCTAGCTAGCTCACTATCTTTTCCTGAGTTATCCTTTCAATGTGTGAATTTTTTCTTTTCAAGACAGGATCTTACTCTGTCACCCAGCCTGGAGGGAAGTAGTGTGATAACAGCTCAGTGCAGTCTTCACTTCCCAGGCTCAGTTGATCCTCTCACCTCAGCCTCCAGAGAAGCTCAGATTACAGGCATGTGCTACTACACCTGGCAAATTTTTGTATTTTTTGTAGAGATGTGGTTTCTCCATGTTGCTCAGGCTGATCTTGAACTCCTTGGCTCTCACCATCCTCCCATCTTAGCCTCCCAAAGTGCTGGAATTACAGGCGGGAGCCATCATGCCTGGTGTGAATGGAAAGTGTTAACAACTCCTAGCTTCTCAAACACGGAATATGTAATAAGAGTATCAGCTCTGAAGTCTCTACTGATCTTGGCAAATCAGGGAATCTCTCTGATTCTAGGTTTTCCCATCTGTGAAACAGGGTAATGATAGTACCCATCCCATAGGAATGCTAATGAGATTAGGTGACATGGACAGCCACGGGAATAGAGCTGACATGCAGTAGGCCACCAGTGCATAGTTTCTATTCTTATTTCCTCCCATTGAATGCAAATGCAAATGAAAGTTGAATTATCCAGGCAACTGTATACTTCTGTAAGACCAAATTATAAAACCACTTAAAGCATGTTACAGATCTGTTGCTGTCTCTTAGTTTGACTCATGAGGAACCCAATACCCAATGGAGACAAGTGAATTAGAGGAAAATGAAAAAGCTTGTGCAAAAGCAAACATCACAAAAGGGAATTATAAGAGATTTTTGAGTGGCTGCAAGACCAGACAAGTTAGTGTGCATATACATGTTTTGGAGGGAGAGGGAAAAAGGAGGAAACTGGAGGGAAGATGAGGCTACCAAAGGAAAGACCAGCAAACAATGTGCTTTCCTATGAAAGTCAAGAGTTTGAACTTCACCTAGATCAGCAGGGTCTATTAAGAATATAATGTGATCTGCATATGCAGTTTTAAAATATTCTAGCAGCTACATGAAAAAGAAAAAAAGAAATGGGTAAAATCAACTTTAATTTTATAATTTATTTAACCTAATATATCAAAAATATTATCATTTGAACATGTAATTGATATGAATACTGATTAATGACATTTTGCACTCTTTTTTGAATACTAAGTCATTGAAATCTGGTGTGTAGTTTTACAGTGACAGCACATCTTAATTTGAACTAGCCACATTTCAAATGCTCAAGGTCCACATGTAACTAGGGACTAGTGTATTTGTCAGTGCAGACCTAGGCAATGGGGAGCCATTGAAGTGTTTTAAGCAGGGGAGTTCCATGGCCTGATGAGTGGTTCAGAGCACGTACAGGAGCCAGCCAATCAGGATTGGTATGTGTCGTTGTGCAGGTTGTGTGGGGTACAATGGACATGGATGTGGGCTGCAATGCAGCCCAGTGATTCTATATATCAAGCCAAGCACCCTGGAACAATACAGCCAACGCAGTGGAAAGTGGGCCTTTTCCTCATTGGTCAGCTCAGAAGTAGTGTCTTTCATAAAAATAAACTTTCATGAAGATGCTATATGTGCTAGCACTAGCCTTGGAGAAAATCAGGGCCACGTAGCAGGTACAAATCTAGTCCACCACTCAGGTAAGAAACAGCACGTGTTTTTATAAATCAGAATGAATTTCAGTTTAAGCTTCCAGAACCCACAGTCTGGAGGGAAACTCAACCTCAGTTATTCTTGGGACTTCTCACTCAGAGTTGTGCCTGAGTTCTGATTTTTGTATGTACCAGGACAGAAGGGTATGGCTCTCTCTGGTCATCAAGTCATCTGCTCACAGTGGCTAATGCGGAGATATCTACTGGCCCCTGTGCAGGGGCCTTCAGGTCCAACAGCACTCTGATGATTCAGCAAACATCCTCTGCTTAATGTCCCATCCTCCTAGATTCCCACCTCACCATTTCTCTCTGGGGTCTGCCTTCCTGTGTACACTGCCCAAAAGCCAGCCCAGGCTCTGCTGCTTTGGAACTTTCTCTTCTCCTCTTGTATCAGGGAAATCTCTTTTTTGATCTGGAAAAATCATTTTCCCTTCATATCTCCTCCAAGATTTTTTTTCTTTACTGGCAAACTTTCCCCCTCTGAGGCTCAAGGCTGTTGTGAACTAAAATCAGAAAGTGCTGTAGGGGCGCCAGGTGTGTTGGCTCACCCCTGTAATCCCAGCACTTTGGGAGCCGAGGCAGGTAGATTGCCAGGAGTTCCAGACCAGCCTGGGTGACGTGGTGAAACCCCATCTCTATTTTTTTTTAAGTGCTGTAGGAAATGTCAGTTTTCTGCCCAGCTTTCTGCCCTGCTACAAACCTCCTGGTAGCCAAGAAGGCCTGAATCAGCTATCTGCTTGATAGTAGGAAAGAAAAGGAGGAATGTACAGGGAGAAAAAAATATACATATTAATCTCCTGAAATATTATCTAGCTATAGAGCAACAGAAACTCTCATATATCACTGCTGGAAGTGTAAATTTGTACAACCACTGTGGCAGGGTTTGTCACTATCTATTAAAGTTGAGCATAGTCATATCAGGAATATCACCTGTAGGTATGCATCCAATCAAATGAGTGTTTGTGGCTAGCAAAAGATGTGTATAGGAGCATTCATAGCACCACTATTCCTAATAGGCTCAAACTGGAAACAACCCAAATAAATGTCCATCAACTATAAAATGGATGATCTATAATGGAATATTCTACAATATGAGAATAAAACAACAAGCAACAACACAGTTGACTCTCACAAGCATAATGCTGAGCTAATGACACCAAACACACAAAAAATCATACAATATGATTCTGTTTAGCTATGAAGTGTTTTAAAAGGCAGAACCCAGTCTGACCAACATGGTGAAACCCAATATCAAAAAAAAAATACAAAAATTAGCCTGGCGTGGTGGTGCATGCCTGTGGTTCCAGTTACTCGGGAGGCTGAGGTAGAAAGACCTCACCTCACATGAGCCTTGGAGGTTGAGGCTGCAGTGAGCTTTGATTGCACCACGGACTTCCAGCCTGAGCAACAGAGACTCTATCTCAAAAAAAAAAAAAAAAAGAAAAGGCAGAACCAAGAGGGGCTTTTGAGTGCTGGGAATGTTGTTTCTTGGCCATGGGTGGGCTCAGTTTGTGATAATTTATTGATAATGTGTTGAGCTTATAACTTTGTTCACTTTTCTGTATATAGCCAATACAATGTTTAAAAAGTAGGAAGTTGAAAAAAAATTAGCTAGTCACACCAATTAACTGACAACAAGCAATAATCCAGGCAAGAAAGAATAAAGGCATGAATAATTAAGGCAGTGGAAATAAGGAGAGGGAAGCCAGGACTGAGTGAATGATTGGATGTAGACATTAGTCAGAGAGAGGAGTCCTCGACAATGCCCAGGATTCCAGCTTGGACAACTCAGTAAATGATGGTGGACCTGGTTGAGATAGAGAACATTGGAAGAGAGAAGGCTGGTGAAAAGATGAATACAATTGGCACATGATGAATTTATAGTGTGTATGGGACATTTATGTGGAGAGGCACAATGGCATGGGGTTTAAAAGTGAGGGCTGATTTTTTATTCTGGAGATGATGGAATAAACACACACGTCCCTTTATTGCCTACTGAACTTGAGTACAAAGCTTGTACACAATGCATGCTAAACTATTTGAGAACTCTGAAAAGTAAATATTAGCAGGCAGACCAGAGAAGACTAGAATTAAAAGTGCCACCAAACTGGTAGTGAGTTTACTATTTTTGTTCCTCCAGCATCCCCCAAAAGGATCTCAAGACAATCTGAAACCCAGAAGTGAGCACTCTGATGCAGACAGAGTTCCAGTAGAAACCCTCTACTTCTGGTTGGAGGGGCAGAAAGGGGAGATCCAAAATGCTCAAAGAGAGTGGAGGAAATACACAGGTGCTGTCTTTTTTTTCCCTGTGGTCTGGCACCCCTGTCAGCAGGCAGTCCCACAGCTGAGGTGGTGGCAGTGGCAAAGAGTAGCCAGGAATGGGAAACTGTAGAAGGCAAAACTGAAGGAAAAGGAAGAACCTTTTTCTGTTCAATGAAGCTGTAGCTTTAAGAGGGAGGGGCCAAAACCCACTGCTTTTTTTTTTTTGTCTCTGTCTCCCCGCCTCCTGCTCCTCCCCCGCCCCGCCACTGTGCAACTGATCTCCTCCCACGTGGCCCAGACAACGTCCAACGGTGAAAGCATGCAGGGAACTGGAAAGTACTGGAAGAATAACGGAAAGTGAGGAGCTCAGGAAAACGGCCCCAAAGAGCTGTTATGACGACCGTTTTTCTCATCCTAATTTGCATAACGAAGGCTCTCAGAACTGAGAACTGAGCTAAGCGGTCTTCCCAACAGACCCAACTGATCCACCGGTTGGTCACGCGAGAAAAAACGGATTCTCACTGCAGAAAAAAGAAATAGCAACGTTTTCTATAGGTGGGGTGGGGGTGATGACTCTTAAAGGGACAGCAGAGTAGTTTATTCGGGGTGATGGAAATATTCTGTATCCTGATTGTGATGGTAGTTACATGAATATATACATGTGTTAATATTGATAGAACTGTAAACCAAAAGGGGAAAAAGCCAATTTAACAGAATCATACTTAAAAAAATAAAAGTTAGAAATGTGAAGGCTCTGGAGTTCAAATTCTGGTAACACCACTTACTAGCTGTGTTGACTGCAAACAAGTTGCCACCCCTCTGTGCTTCAGTTTCCTCAACCTCAAAGAGAGACATTCCTAGTTTCTGCCTCCTGGAGAGTTTGTTGTGGTGGAGATTAAAGGAGATAATACATGCAATGTGCTTACAACAGTGCCTGACACATAGTGTTTGCTTAAGAAATATCTGTGTATGTCCAGTAGATAGTTCGATATAAGTCCCTGGGATTCAGGAGACTGGTGAGAGGATGGAAGAAATCACTGTGTGAGTCACTGCTGTATGTATTTGGGTATTCACACCCATAGGACAAATAGCTACTGTGACCTTATGTTTTTAGCCATGCAACCTGCCTACCCAGCCACTAATCTTCCTCACTTCACTCCTGACTGCTTTCCAGTTTTCATGTAGTTCCTAATCTGTGGTGCTCTCTCCAATTTGGCCTTCAGTTCACTGACTGGTCATGACCTCTCCAAGCTGTTCTTTAAGCTGTTCACTGTTCTTATTCTTCTTTGTGGACCAAAACCTCTTGGACATTCTGCAAAACACCTGGCCTAGACTCTTTAAAAAGTGACAATGTCATTAAAGACCAGGAAAAAATGGCTGGGACCTTTTCTAGATTAAAGGAGATTAAAGGGACATGATAACTAAATGCAATGCATGGATATTGGATAGAGCAGAGGGGAACAGCCATAGAGACTATAATTAGCATATTTAAGGACAATCGACTATGAATTGTATGTGGAAGAATGTCCTAGCTCCTAGGAGACACACACTGGAGTATTTAGGATTGAATATCATAATGTCTACACTGACTTTCAAATGGTTTAGCAAAATAAGAATTTTATATAATCATTATCATATATATGCACACAATTTTAGTTGTGTGCTGGATAGACAAAGCAATATGGCAAAATATGAACAATTGTTGAAGTAGATGAAGGGTATATGGGTACTCATTATACTAGTGTTACAACTTCTCCATAAGTTTTAATTTTTTCAAAATAAAATGGAGTAACATGACATCACTTGGAGATTTGCAAAATGCACATGCTTGTTTTGCAACCCCAAACAAAGGAATCAAGAATTTCCCTGGAGTTGGGATGGGACAGATGGGCTGGGAATCTATATTTTAAACATTGTGGGATCCCAGCAAAGAAACACCACTGAAAGAACTTCATCTCACACCCTCCTCTGCCTCCAGATCATGGTCCTTGCTGTCCTCCAGGATCCAAACTCTGGCACGAGTTCTCTTTGGCAATGTTGCAGCTAGGCCCATCCACCCACCCTCTGTAAAGTGGCTGCAGCTAGGGAGTGGAGCTGGGCAGAAGAGGAGCAAGACAAGTATAGATCCTGGGTAGGTCAACAGTTATCAGATGGTCAGAGAAAGAGGGTTCTCTGAAAGAGACTGGAAGAAAGCACCAGGGAAGTAGGAAGGGAACCCAAAGATTGGACTCAAAGGAGGACGGAGAGATATGACAAGTCATACTAGGTGTGCCTGGTTAGGGTTTGCATCAGGATGGGGAGAACTAAGTTGCTCTATCAGTTCAGAAGTGGACCATTTGGTGCCAGAGGAGATTTTCCTGGCAAGTCCTCCCTTCCCTTCAGCAGATAGTCTGTGCCGCAGGACTCATTGACAAAGGCACCCAAAATCTCCAAGAGGAGAAATTTCTTTTCCAAAAGCAGGGCCTTTGGGAGCCAGGTGCTGTCAGCCCCTCAGAGGAAAGTTAGCAGATCAGGGTGTTTTGTTTTGCTTTCCTCTCCTGCTGAGTTCTGGGACATGATTTATCATCTTTTGGAACGTGCTGTGTGAAACCATGTCAAGGTCATAGAAAATATATCCCTTTGGCATTTGGAGATGGGGGAGAGTATGGAGTCTGCCTTCTACTGTTTCTGGCATCTGATGGGAGTGACAGTGGCAAATAAAGGCGTGGAGGCCAAGTGTAACCTTAGGGAAGGAAAATGAAAACCTACCACCCTCCCCTTCATCAACTGTCTCCATCACAGCTGGGGTTTTTCAGCAGGTCATAAGGGGCACCCTTTACCTCCCCAACCTGTCCCCCAAGAGGTGTGTTGGTTCAGCTCTGGAGAAATCCTTTTAACCTTTAGTAAAGTCCAATGAACCTGGCATTTTAAAAAGGAAAAATGAAAGGAGGGGAAAAAAACAGAAATAAGCAAAGGAAGTAAAGAACAGTTAAGTAGCACATGGCTCCCTCCAATCTATCCTTCCCATAGCAGACTGAGGGAGCACTCCAGAACACAAAGCTTACTCTGAAACTGCCAGGCTCAAACCCTTCAAATGGTTTCTCCTTGAACTTGGCAGTGAATCCACATAGGAATCTGATGCCCACTGACTTTTCTAGCTTTGTCACCCTTCACTTCCCCTTCACACACCCTCTCCTCTGGTGCCCTATGTCTCCTGGATTCCTAAGCAAGCCATGCCTTTATTCACCTCTGAAGTTTTGCACATGGATGGGCACCCACCAGCCACTCAAGTCAAGTGTGGTAGTGAAGAGTACAGACTCCAGCCTCATTTTGCCTAGGCTTCATCCCAGATGTGGACAAGTTTCTGATCCTCTGTGCCTTCATTTCCTCAGTTGCGAATTGGGGCTACCAACAGAGGCGCCTTGAAAATCAGATGCGACAATTTGTAACAAGAGCCTAGCAGAGGGCCTGGCTCAGCACACAGTTAGCTGTTACTCAACAAACATTGATTGGCTGGCTGCCTAGTAGGTGGCAGGCCCTTATCTGTTCATTTATTACAAGTTATTTGTAGCCTGGTGGAAAGGCAGACATGAAAACAAGACATTATAGGACAGTGCGATCAAGTGTGGCTGGAACTTTCTTCAGCTGGGCTCGCCCCAGGTGGTCGCCCCAGGTGTTACCTAAAATTCAATTCTTAGCCAGGTCCTGAGGCTTGAAGAAGATAAGAGAAAGTAAAAATCTTCTACCCTGGGAGAGGCATTTCAGACTTGAGGCACCAGCACAGCCCCACAACTATTCAAATGTCGAAATCCTTTCCTACTGATTGGCAAGTTCCCCGATCACCCCAACTGTCTGTAACCCCTCCTTTCCTTCTAGCTCACACATTCTGGCATGCACTGGTCGGATACCATCAGGGACTGTTCTTTTCTCCTGACAGGGTGCAAGGGTGCCAGTCTGTCTTTTGTTGCTCTTTTGCTCTGGTTCCCCTCAACCCCCAACGAGGAGCAGCCCTGAGCCCTGGGAGCAAATGCAATCTCCATACTTGTTCTGTGAGGCTACATTTTGAACATTATGTATCCTTCTCCTTGGCGATATTGTCTGCTCTGTGAGTCCCAGGAACTGTGTTGGCTTACTTTGGGGGGGTGCCAAATTCCTTAAGGTAGCATTCGGCCTTCTTCTGGGCTGTGGTCTATGCCAGTAATATCCTTTGAAAACCTGTGCCTGTCCACCAGCATGGATTTCTTCCAGCCAACCACCCACTCTACTTCAGAGGTTCCTGTCACCTCCTAGATGTTCCTACTCCATTCTGTCAATGTTATCTGAACTATGCCAGGATTTATCCTGATATACGACATCATGCACAAGGTCCTGGTGTTCTGTGAAGTAGTATAGAGTGGAAGCTTTGAAGCCTATCTGTGTTTTTGAATCCCAGATCTACCCACTTCCTAGCTCTGTGACCTTAGGCAAGTTACTCAGCCTTTCCAGGCCTCCATCACCTCATCTGCAAAATGGGATAACAGTAATACCTACCTTATAGGGCTTTTGGGAGGATTACATGATATACTACCGAAAAGCACTTAGACGAATGCCTGACCCACAGTAAAAGCTCAACAAGAGTTAGACATTATTATTATTTTGTAACAAAGCTCTTTTTTTTCAAGAAAGTTCTTGTCACCCAGGCTGGAGTGCAGTGGCTCAATCTTGGCTCACTGTAGCCTCAACATCCCAGGCTCAGGTGATCCTCCCACCTCAGCCTTCTAAGTAGCTGGGACTACAGGCGAGTGCCACTGTGCCTGACTAAATTTTGTATTTATATAGATGGGGTTTTACTATGTTTCCTTGGGTGGTGTCGAACTCCTGAGTTCAAGTGATCCACCTGTCTCGGCCTCCCAGAGTGCTATGATTACAGGCCTCAGCCACCATACCCAACCATATTGAAGCTTTAATAGGCACATTTAGGTATATTTTCAAACATAATCACCTCTTTTGATGTACACAACACTTCTAAGGAGGTAGGTATAAAAGATTATTGGTTAGAATTCCAATTTTTGAGGTAAGAAACTAAGACTTGGCTACATGAAGTGAGATGACCATGGTTAATGACAAATTTTCGGATTTCCCATATTCAGTGTTATTTTTCCTCACCAGAAGACACTGAAATAGATGGATTGTTGTTTATTCAGTAAACATTTATTGAATGGCTACTGTGTGCCAGGCATTGTGCTGGGCACTGAGGGTACAGTGGTGAGCAAGACAGACAGGTCCCTGTGCTCCTGAAGTTACCATTTTATGGAAGGGGACAATCAATAAGCAAGTAAATAACAATAAAAGGTAGGTATCAGCGCAATAAAAATTAAACAGGGCAATGTGATGCAAAGTAACTATGGGAGACAAGGTAGTGAAAGGAGGAGGGCTCTTTTGGGGAGGTAACTTTCATGACAAGAAGGAGTTAAGCTAGAGACCTTCTCACCTTGGATATGTAGCTAGGTTCTGGGAGGGAAGTCCTCATGAAGAGGAGACTTCCAAGGTCCTACTCTGGGCCACCATAGACAAGTGGATGTAGCAGGAAGGAGGGTTGTAAGGTAAGGGTTGCTCAGAGCCCCAAGTCAGAAAGATTCGCTAAATTTGAGAGTTTCTGGAAAGAGGCAGGAGATCAAAGAAACTTTTAGCACTAGAAACAGAATTTTTTTCCTTCTAGGTACTTATTAAGTTTAAACAGTTAAAAATTAACTTTATTGAGATATAATTTGAATAGAATAAAATTCACTGATTCTCAGCATACAGATTGATAAGTCTTGAGAAACATAGACCCCCGTGTTAAATATTGCCTCTCTCAAGATACGTAGAATATTATCATCACCCTAAAGTGTTCCCTTGAGACCTTTGCAGTCAATTCTGGCTAGGTATTATGTAGAATGTCCTGCAATTTGGGTTTGTCTGATGGTTTCTCATGATTAGACTAGGGTTATGTGTTTTTTACAAGAATGCCACAGAAGCGATATGCCCTTCTTATCACATTGTATCAGGAGATACATGATATCATTATGTCTTTCCTGGTGATATTGGCCTTGACCATCTAATTAAGATGTGACTAACAGATTTCTCCATTGTAAAGTTACTACTTTTCCCTTTGCAATTAATAAATATCTTGAAAGAGACACTGAAACTATCCCATAAATATTTGAATTAGTGTTATATAAGACCTATATGTTGAATTAGAGAGTGTTGTTTTGTTGAATTTAGTTTTACCAGTCAAGAGCATGGTCTATTTTTACTATTCATCTGTTTTCCTTTATTTTTCTCATTCGTGTTTTATAGTTTGTTCTTTAATAAGCATGGATCTGGATTAATGGGAAGACAGTGTGATAGAATTTGATATGAGGCAAACCTGGATTTGAATCCCAACTCTCCCACTAACTGGTTAGATGACCTTGCAAAAGGCCTGACTCGCTAATTTCTCATCCATAAAAAGCAGCTAGTGAGAAACTACCTCGCAAGGTTTTTGAAAGCATTAAAGCACTGAGTAGTGTTTGGTACTCAATAAGTGCTGTGTGAATGTCATTTCTTGCCTCCTTTAATGCCCAAATGTTTAATATTACTGTCAGAATTGTAAGTAGACTCCTCTTTCTGGCAGGGTGGACTTAGGATATAGGAATTCAACAGATTCTTTTAGATTTATTTTATGTTCTGACACCACAGAGGCTTTGGCTCAGGAAAAGCAGTGAACTTTTTACATGTCTCTGGGTCACTGGAGAGAAAGCAGCTGGACCGGTTTTAATTGATGGCAAATTCTTACAGCTCACCAGTATCTCCTGGTAATAACTTTGCAAAACTCCTTCATTGCCGTTGGTATTTGGGATTTGATTTTCACTGATGTACAAATATACCATTTGCAAAAGTGGCATTTTTATTTCTATCGCTCCTATATTTCTACTTTTTGTTTCTTTTTCTTTTTTCATTATTAGAATTGTTTTAAGGTAGAATTTCAACATGGGCAATCTTGTGTGGTTCCTGTTTTTACCCAGAATAAATCTAATATGAGGTTTTTTTTGGGGAAACATGTACTCTTATCATGTTAAACAAGAGAGAAAACACTGTAACACCTACCCTCCCCAACCTCATCTCTGATTTCTGATTTCTTAAGACTTAAGCAAAACTTTGCTTTCCCTGTTTGGTCTTCTTCCTTTTTTCAAATTTTATTTCCCCTTTTCTAATCTTCTATTATTTGACATGAGGCAAATCTCGATTTAGGTTTACACTGGATTTTAGTTTAAGCCTGGATTTTATTTTACTTTAAAGATTTTAAGTTCTTTAGGCAGGACGTCACTATTTCTTTTTTATACTGATATAGGCTTTAAGGGTAACACATTGTCTAAATGCTGCCTTGGCAATCTCCCAGAAAGTGTTACTGTTGTCAGAAAAAGAGGTCCTGATCCAGACCCCAAGAGAGGTTTCTTGGATCTCACGCAGGAAGGAATTCAAGGCGAGTCGTAGAGTGCAGTGAGAAGAGACAGTTTATTAAACGCTGCTCAGTTACAGAGTAGGGCGTCCTCAGAAAGCAAGAGGAGGAATGCCTTGCCTTTAAGTTTTCTTATGTAGCGGTCTTATTATCCATGTAAAAACTAAATTATGTCTACATGTGGGTGGGCTAACAGCATGACAATTTATTTTGCTGATGTAAAGAAAACTATTCTTGGCATTTTAGTGTGTAAGCACATCAAAGCATGACTATAATCAACTTAAAAGCAGATATTGTTATGTGATATTGGGACATCTGGACATTCTGCTGTCACGGGCATTTATCCTTACAGGTATTATTAAGCTGTTTCCTCAGCCATAAACATCTTTTGACCATGGGCCGTGACTGGCAAGAGATGTGCCTCGCTAGTTTTAAGATGTAGCTGATTTTAAAATGATGTCACCCTTGCTCTCTTAGGCTCCTGTTTCTCTAACATTACTCCCATGAAATCAGTCCTACAAATTAATTTTTCCTTTTGTCTCAGGCTCCATTATGGCTTGGTATAGCCCTGTTACTGATCTTGTGTATAAAAATTTTTGAAATTTTGTTCATCATTTTTTTTGCATTAATTTTGAGTTATTAAAATAGTATTTGATTACGGAGTTTTTTGATCTCTGAGGCAAGTACCTCTCTCATCTCATTCCAGTCTAGTCCTGGCCTTGTAGTAACCTCTGAGACAAATTCTGCTTATAACTTTGTTTTGATATGGAAGCCTGATATCAGAGACACTGTAACTGTTAATATTAAGCCAATTGTACCGCCTGCCAGGAGGAATCGTGATATCCTTTTCTGCTCCTTTCACCCCTTTCTTAGTATATGCCGGACTCTTAGCTCAGCAGAAGTCCTTGTCCATTTCCAGCTGCTGGCATTGAGCACAGCCACATTGCTATTGGGAGGCCTGGGATTACTTCTTCATTTAGAAAGGTCAAAGGCCAGGGTCTTATTCTCCAGGAATAAACCCCAAGGGCTATTGAGCTCTGCCAGACCCTTGTCAGGGTCCCTGTGGCCCAAAGCATTCCTTTCTCTGCTGGAATCTGTCAGTTAGCTCTGGCAAAACTCAAGTTTCCTCACCCTGAACTTACTCCATCCACATAAGTTTCCCTGAGAAATTATGGAAAAGAAACTTGTTCGTATAATTCTCAAACGTCAGAGCTGGAAAGGCCCTGAGAGACCATCTTGCCCCAACCCATTTGATCTAACAGAACGTGTAACTTCCTTTGCTCTATTTCCATGTTTTAAGGAATCCCCAAGGCCGCCTCATAATAAAAATCAGGAGCAAGGTAAGAGCCAAATTAATCAAGGAAGTAAACTGCTATGGGACCCGACTGTGCTCAGAGAGCACTGAGTCATTAGAAATGTAGCCCTGGGCCTCAAGATTTGTTTATTAAGGATTTTCTTCAAGGGCAAAGAGAAAGATCTATGATGGCTTAACTATAAAGATTTTCATGGGGTGGGGTGAGACTGAAAAAGGTTCGATGAGCTTCCAGCCCGGCTGGGGGGTTTTAAAAGTCCTGCTTTGAAGAAGCCTGCTTTACTTCTATCTGACTGGGTCGGGCATTGTGGAGTAGTTGGCAAAGTTTGCCTGTGTGCCTCTTCCCCCAGAAAGTGTCTCTCTGGGTCCTATACTCTGAGGATGTGCTTTCAGCTCTGAAATATATTAAGAGAGCACTCCTAACTGTGTTAGGGCTGGCATTGAGAGTCACATATCATTCACGTATCTACATTTGTAGCAAAAGTCACCCTGTGCAAAACACCATCACATGGATTCCTCTAGTTTAACCTGTAAACAATATAAGGGTAATTTTTAGCTACACTTTACAGATGAACAGGCTCAGTCTGCAGGATTGCCTAAGGCCATGTGACTAGTAAGAGGCGAAGCTTTGACTGTTGAGTCCAGAAGGACACCTCATCCTGTGCTTGTTCCACTAAGCCGCAATGCCTCAAGAGTGCCAAAACATGCCATGAGAGCACACAGCAAACTAGGTAACAAGGGCTGCAGGGTTGAAAACACTTTCTTGATCTGATTTGCAATGAATGCTAGCACTACGATTGACTTATAGGACACACAGAACAGATCTGGGAACTTACTGTTATTCCCAGAGAAGACACTGGGAGATTGGGCCCCCCCCCCCACCAAATTTACCCATCCTAGAGGTTTATGTTCTTGGAAAACTTTTCTTTCAGACTGAAAGAAGACAAGGAAATCTCATCAATTGAAGAAAATTCCTTATAAGGAAGCTTTATTCACACAAGGGAGAGGATCAGATCCTATTTTAGTTCTGGGTAGTATTTAGCTATGTGCAGTGAACACTTTTGAAGGGTGTGTGTGTAGCAAGGCAGCGTAATGGGTATAGACTTTCTTCAACTAAACCAAGAAAGCTGTATCCTTGGGATTAGAAAGGGGATTATCAAGTTAGTTGTGCAGTTCAGGGAGAAATAGGAAGACCACAGGTGGGAAAACTCTAAATAGACTGTGAATTGAGATTATTTGGACACCCAGATTACTTAGGGACCTTGGCATGGGTTATATCCCTGTGTCTTTGGTGCTCAGAAAATAACCCATGGTGAGATCTAAATACAAGTTCAACACTGTATCCCCATTTTTGGAAAATGGACCAATTCCCTTCCCTTGCCTTGGAAATAGCTGATCAAAAAAAAAAAAACAATGATACATTTATTTATTTTTTATTTTTTTATTCATGCTTTTGCCCAGTTTGTTGACACCTCTTACATGCCCAGGCAACTGCTCAACTGTATTGGGAAATACAGTTGGGTATTGTGCAGTTGTCTGGCCTCATGGTGGGGGTGCTCTGGCTGGGATGGAATGGACTTAGATGAAGAGGAGTCAAGGAAGTTGTTAGTTCACAGGTTAGTGAGCAGCCAGTCCAGCAACTGTTTCCTAGCCACGTTTCCCACAGCTTCATCCAGTTGCCATTCTTTGGCAAACTTCATGACCTCTTGAAGAAGACCTCCTACACTGTACCCCTTCTCTGCTGCTTTAGCTGAAACCTGAGGAAGCTGTGGGGAAAACAGAGCTAGTGTGAGTTGCATGATGCTTTTTGGAGGAAAGACCTGCTGGACAAAGTGAACTAACACCCTTCTACCACCCAACCCCCTCAACCCCTAACTTCTTCACCTACATCCAGCACCTTCCCACCCATGATTCTAGGATTAGGGTATAGCATGTCATAGATACAGGACTAGAGGCTGCTGACACAGCTTTCCTTTTTCCTTGAACCTTCTCTAATGACATAGATCAAAATGCCAAAGATATTTTCTTTTTTGAGCTTCAAAAACAAACTCTGAAATTAGTTGTGTTCATTAAATACTTCTCACCAGATGCGGGACCCTTCAGTTAATCTGTGCTGATTGCTAGGTCAAGGTTTGGGGATTGCCATTCCCCCACGTCCCTAAAAAAGTATGAGACTTGGAGTAGGGAGGATTGTCTGAAAATAACTTGGTTAAGTATTTGATGTCCTGGAATCCATCTAATGCAGGAAACCCAGCTGTCAGGTGTGTGTGTGTGTGTGTGCGCACGTCTGTGTGTGAGAGAGAGAGAATGTACATGTGTATGAACATATGAATGCTGGCCTCCATGGAATCTGAGGAGCAGGGCCAGGACTAGAGTGAGGCAAGTGAGGCACCTAGGGCATAAAATTTAAGGAGAAAAGACTCTCAGGGCACTCGCAGGACCTATGAGTTTGGGGGAGGAACATAGGGAAAATAATAAGAGACTAGTTTCAAACTGTTTCTGGTAGGTCAAACACAAAATTAGTCCCTGATACTTCCAACACCTCAAGAGGGAGGGAGGAACTCCGTTTTCCTTTTCTTTCCTCTCCTCTCTAGAGTACTTGGCAGGGATCTTAACTCAAAACATAAGACTTAACAATCATTCTCCAATGTTTCACTAGTTTGTCAAAAGGGTCACTGATGAAATGCGTTAATCTCACTCTCCTCCTCTTGGTAGAAATGCACAGACCTTGAGATGTCCACTTAGCTAGTGGTTCACTATTTTTGTGTCTTTTTATGAGGTGAAAGCAATTAATGAAGCATATGGTAAAGAATAGACTTGAAACTGGAATGATCTTGGGCTCTAAGTACAGTGCTGCCTCCCTGCCTCTGCCCATTCCAACTTTCTTCTTGTGCCTTAGATGCATTACTTACCTTTTCCAGTTGTCCATCATCATCTCCCATGAAGTAGAGCATGGGCACGTTAAACTGGGAGGCTGCAATCCACTGCAGGACAGCACGGAGCTGCTTTTGCAAGCTATTTGTAGAGCACTGATTATTGACAATTACTTCATGTCCAGGAGAGTCTTGATAGTTCTGTGGCATTGCACCACTGTGAGTGCATCTGGTGCCCCTGAAAGTGGGCTTACTTGTTGAGGCTGCTTGCTCTTCCAACTCAGTGAAGGCTGCCCCATTTTTGCTATACTTAGCCATGATAAGGCAGAGCTTCATCACAGATTCTACCAGTTGATCTATAAAATGCCGGTTCACTTGCTTCATCCCACTGATAAAGTCAAATTCTTGATGGTCCTGGCATTGTTCTTCTCCTTTGTCAGGTCTCTTGGACATGGAAGTTGCTTTGTTTACCTTAGGCTCAGAACGCTTGTTCTCACCTTCGCATGGATCCTCACAGTTGGAGCTCTCATTAAGCAGTTTCTGAATCAGCATTAGAACGATGTTTGACATGTCCATTTTCTGGGAGTCCATGCGTTGGTTCTCCTTTAGACAGGTGGATGGTCCAGGGGCTCCGTGAGTTTCTAGATGTTTCACTGAAAGTGCTTTGGCACTTTGGCCACCTCCACACTTCTCATATTGAGTACTTTGAGCCATATAGCCGGTGGTGAAATCAGGACAGTCTTCTTCACATGTATCTTTGCCCCTAGCCTGCTGGGTCAGATGGTACTGGATCAGCTTAAGGGCAGAGACAATCAGGTCCTTGGCCAGTGAATCTGTGGAAGCACTGATCATTTCTCTTTTCTCATCTTTCCTGCAGCATGCTTTGGTAGCCACCTTACATGGGTTTCCTTGCTTTTGGTTCCACATGGTCAGGCCCTCCTTGAGGATGTGTTCTCCGACTTTCTCAGCACTAGTCAGTGACTTGCATGGGTCTGATTTCACTTTGCATTTGGGATCATAGGACCCAGCTTTTAAAGTTGCATATGACAGACTCTGAGACTTAGTCTCCTTCTTCTCACCAATAAGGGCACTGACCAAGCGCCTCAGCATGGCCTCCATGATGTCTGCAGCATTTTGTTTCCCATGGTTGAACAGATTTCTCTTGACAGCCGAGACAAAGTCTGAGTCAGTCATTAGGACCCCAGTAATATTATGCAGGTTCTTCATGCAGGAATCAATCAAATCAGACACGATTTCCTTGGTATGCTTTAGCAACACCCTCTTCAGGACCACACATGCTGGAATTGGCTTCCCAGAGCTGTGCACTTTTAAGGTCTTCATGACAGAGAACATCATGTCAGATGCCACTTGATTTGCATAAACCATAAGTCCCTTGCTGATGGAATCTGCAAATTCTTTGCTATCTCTCTGGCACATCTGTTTGTCTCCACTTTTGTTCTTGTTGCATAATTCACTATATAGAAAGTTTTTCTGGCCACCTTCCTTGCCCTCCTCCCCAGTGCCACACATTTCTGCAGCAGTCAGTTCCATGGCTTCGTGGGCCATTTCAGAAGCAAGCTTGCTCACAGTAGGGGATGGAACGATTGAATGATGAAGGCATTTGCTTCTACCTTCCAACTTATCCTTGATTTCCTTACGGGCCATCTGGATTACCAGAGAAGATAGTCGGTTGACGTAGAAGGAAAGGTCATCCAAAGAACATTCTCCATCAGGGGAAATGACTGCTCTCTGAGTGCTAAGAGATTTGGCTGAAGTAGTTGAAGGACTCTGATTATTGTTGGTGTTTTTAGCTGCTGCCATCTCTAGCTGTAGGTTTTGAGGTCTGTTCAGCAAATCTATGTTCACTTGATCGGCATAGACACTGTAGCAGTTCCCAGAGGATGGTCTGTTACATCCGTTCTCTGTGTCTCCTACTTTATGTTTACAGCTAGAAGTTGAGGGGCTCAGTGCATGTTGGAAACCCAAGGCATACTTTTGGAGATCACTGAAAAGCCAGTTGAGGACACTTATGGGATCAGAGGAAGCTTGTTTGAAAAGGCACACAGATCCCTCCGTCTAAAAGAAGAAGACCTATCCATAAGAATTTGGGTAGGCGACTTCCTTCCCTTATTTTATTTAGAAGATGCATCAGATTAGGGATTTGACCTTTTAGAGTTTGTGTGGGAACGTAACATCCAGTTATATCCATTAATACACATTCAAGCGGAAGTGGCAGCAACAAAAGTTCAGACTATATACATGTTATCAATATATGTCTGCCAATTCATATGAATATGTTGTATCTCAATGTGTCAAAAATGTGTCAGAGTGTCTGTTGTGTGTGTATATATGCATGGAAATACGGCAATTCACATGTGTGAACATCTCAATACATGTGAGAATGTACCATTCTGTATTGTTAGTGTATGAAAATGTGCCTCTGTGTGTGTGAGTATGTGTGACTATGTGTAAGCATGTATAATAATGTGTTGACGTCATTACCTATTGTATATGTCTACTGTATAGGCTGACATGTTAGTATGCATATTTGTTCACATGTGAATGTCAAAATATGAGTGTCTATGTCAGTGTGTCTCTGAATATGTAAATGAGCAAGTGTCAATTTGAGTAATCTGCATATATGTGTATAAGATAAATTCACTAGTATGTATCACACAGTTATAAATGCATTTATGTATGTTAAAGCATAAATTCACATATTAACATACAAATTCATTAATATAATAGATATAATTTTAATATACTAATATATGTATGTTAAAATATGAACATGTATAAACAGGTGATTGTATAATGCCTATATATGTTCAGAAATTGGGTATCAATTTATGCTATATTTATGTTATGTCAGTGCTTGACAATATGTGTGTCAATGTTATACATACCCTGGCATTTGGGTATGTGTGTGAGTAGGTGTGTTATTGCATTTGTGTCAACAGTGTATGTATCAATGCATATAAACAAGTGCATTAGTAAATATGTGTCACTTTGTGTAAGTTTGTGTGTATATCAGCATGACTGTGTATGACCATATACGTCTTTGCATAGATATGTATATTTGTAAGTGTGTATACCAATACCTGAGTCTATATGGTCACTGTGTTTTGATCAAGCCTTACGCATGTAATGTGTATGAATGTATGTTTATGTATTGTGTAATGGTGTTTGTGTGCGTCATGTGTGGGCATGTCACTTCATCTGACTCTGTATGACTTTGTATATCTTTGTATATGTGTGTCATTGTTTATGTTATGCTTGTTATGCTTGTGTGTGTCAATATCAAATGTAGCCAAGCATGTATTTATCATTGCTTGTATAAATATAAATTTTTTTTGTAAATATATGTGAAGGTATACATTGATGTGTGTATCATTTTGTATAAATTTATATGTGTATATCTATGCTTGTGACTATGTATACCCATGTCCAGATATGTGTATATGTACTATGCTATAAACACATATTCCACCCATCACTAACTACCGAGCTCTCTGCTCCTTCTATTGCTTCATCTCCTCTCTTTTCACTGAATTTCTAGAAATGTGAGGTCATGATAAAGGCAACTTTTTGCAAACAAGCTTAAGTTATAATCAAGGAGATCTGCATTGTATGTAGGAAATATGGGCTGCTTTTTCAAAAATTAATGCCATGTATAATTTTTCCCTTTCTTAAGACTCCAAAATTAAGTTGGCCATACCCAAGTAAACTGAAAATTCTTTGGATACTGTAATGTAAACTTGTTTTTCCTTACTTGGGGGCCACTCCTTTTGCTCCAAAGGAGTCTGGGGCCAGAAATGATGTTTTGGTTATAATATGAGCCTAGAGACACAAAACAAGAAACATTTGACTCCTTTGCACTAAAGTCTAATATCCTGTCCCAATACCAGCCACTCCAGTCTTGTAGGCATGTGAGGGTGACTTGTTGTGTGCTTCAGTGCCCTCCACAAACCAGGAGCCTAACAGATATAATTTTGGATACTTACATAAAACCAGAAGGAGTCTGTATGTGATAGTGGCATGCAAGACTAGTTGCTTCTAACTTTAAGCTACTCAACAGGCTAGGTAATCTCTTAAACAACAGGGTAAGGACGAGGCACTCAAATTCTTGGTGGTTATGGATTGCCTCTGCTCCATATCCCTCTTTCTTCCTTGTTGGATGCTGGGCAATGTGGGGCACCCAGATCTATTACCAGCCAGCAAAGATTGCAAATAGTCTTGTATGATTCTGATTGGATGGGTAGCTGGAAATCAGGAGAGGGCATTCTGACCCTCTGTGATTAGTGCCATTATTAAGTACCTGGGTGTTGAACTTACTGTGGTCTTGAACTTAGGTCTGTGCTCTCTAGAATGTCATAGTATTCAAACTGATGAGCCTATTTGACAATACTTGTCTTACCATGTCTGACCAAGAGTCCTCAGACTCATCATTGAGCTCTGAGAACTAGAAGTGGTAGAAGTGGTGGAATCTCAGAGGCTATGTGTACCTTAGATTGGTCTTTCTTCTCAGTGTCTTTGATCACGATAATCTCCTTTTCTTCCAGATTTCCCAGGTTTAAGTTGCCTTCTGAGCTGGAACCAGCAGCATCCTATGGAATTAAAGGGTGAGATTCTTACACAGTTGCTTTGAAGAATGAGACGAAGTTCCCTCCACAAATTACTACTCCCCTCTCTGAAGATGCTCACAAAGCCATCAATCTCAAGAACCATATTCATCATCCTTTGGATGTGCTTTTTAAAAAAATGAATAAATAAAAAACAACTTATCTGACATATCCTCTTCCATGTTTTATCTCTTTCAGCCCTACCAGCAACTTAAATGGCTTCTAAAATGAGACTTGTTATCAAGAGTGACAGTAAATTCAGACCAGGGATCTTGGGCTCATGAGACTGCTGGATTTCCCCCTGAATCCCCTCCACCTTTCCCCTCACTCCCCCAACAGTTTCCATTCTTCATGCTTCACCGATAACCCTTCTCAGCAGTTTCCCACCCATTCTGACTCTGAGCAGGGAATACGCACCTCGCAGTCTTTATCTTCTACATTCAGGGTGGACACATCGACAAAGCATATCTGCATCAAATTAGGAGGGTGAATTTAGAAAAACTCTTGAGAAAGGGGCATAATTTCTCTTTCTTGGAGATGATAATAGCACCTACCTCATAGGGTTCTTGTGAGGATTAACTGAGATACTGTATGGAAAGCATGTAAAAGCAGATTGCCTGGCACAGAGTAAGTACCCAATAAATGTTAATACTGTGATTATTGTTAGGCAGACAGAATCTTAGTATTAGTACATTTCTTAAATGAGAATACCAACCTGTCAGAGCAAGGCCCAAGGTACAATATCCACATATATTAATTGAGAAAACTGAGAAGAGAAATGGCTTGCTCAACTGACACAAAAAGGTGCAGTGTGTATTAGAACTCAATTTTCCTGGCTTCCAGTTTAGGGCACTTGCTACTACACTAGTGTTTCTCAAAATTTACTTTATTATTAGTGATATAGAATAGTTTAAGTAGTATATGGATTAACATTTCTGCATTTCATAGGTGTATTTTTATTGTGTGTTAGGGAGAATACACACTAGAACATCAAACCTGGGATATTATGGATAATATTTCTTAGCATGATTGTCATTTTAAAAATGTAAGTCAATTTTTAAAACATTGTAAAAATACATATTAATTAAATAATAGTATGTGTGGCATTTGAACATGATTGAAAAATGTGAAGCCCTATGTAATTACTTGAAGTTTGGGAAACAGACCATGAAGCATTTTGCCCTCCTGAGGGGTGCTAAGGTAACACTGTTACCTAGGCAATATTATTATGACTTAACAGGCTTAACTAATAGAGGCTGGTTGCTAAGCAACCACCACTCCTCTCTCCCCTCAGGCTCCTCCCCAGCCTCCCCTCCCCAGGTCCTTTACATCACACCTCACCCTGCCCCTCCCTTGATTTTTATCTCTGTGATGTATGAGCATGCTGGCCCCTGACAGACCTTGTTGAGCTTGGCTGCTTGGGGAAGTCATGGTATCATCGTCCACTAGTTTAGTTTGGGCCCCAGGATATCTATACCCATATGCCAATTTTTCCTACTCCTCGGCAGGAGTCATTTTCCATCTTACCACTTTCCGGTCCTGATCTTGCTGTCCTGTTGGTTTGTAGAGGTCTACCTTGCACACACTCCTGCGGCTGCGTAACCAGTCAATATCATCAGACATCTGGAAAGAGAAAGAAAAGAAAGCTGAAATTCTTATATATGGTTTTTGGAAACTGGGTCAGTTTGGATAAGAATCTCTGGAGGGGGTTCTGAAACCTATTTCTGTGTTTCACATATAGGTTTAGGCTAGGAACTGGTGAAGTGAGCAGTAGGGGACACATTAAAATGTTTGAACTTGATGCTCAGGATCATTATCTTTTAGTGAAATCCATAGTCTCCTTTAATTTAGACTCCCCACACCAAGTATTTGGAATCATGAGAGTATGATAACCTGGGAATCAAATTTAAAAGGAAATCTAGTGACTTTGGGGATTACATTTAGTGATTTACTTCTACCCAACTCTACTAACTAAATCTCTCTGATCTCCACATTTCTTTACCCACTTTCAAAAAACCCCAGCTCACCCTCCCCCCTCTAACTTAATTCTAGCTAACTCCAGTTCAACCAGTCTTTCCTGTTACACTAAAAAAAGTGAAATTCGATAAATATCTGTAACACATCACTCAAAGCCATTGGAAAAGACTAAAGTCAATAGCAGTAAATAAATGACCCTTTTGTTAAAACGACATATATTATTTCAACATATAGAACAAGATTCTGAATGCTGAGAAAACCCAGTCTAATAGCCATAAATATAACACCAAAAGACAGCAATCTGAGGGAAGATCAGACCCTGATCCAATAGGATCAAGTTTAATTTATTTTAGAAAGAAAAAATAATCTCTACCAACTTCCTTCCACTACCACCCCTGCCACCACCTCCCAATCCAGTCTGGAATTAAAAGTGAAAAGGAAATGACAGAAGCCAGTGACTGATTTTTGCTATGTAAGACATGAGATTTATGCTCAGAACTCACAGTTAACTGCTGAGTAGACTTGTCTTGGTATCTGGAGCTTGAATTTGATTTCTTTTTAAAATTTAACAAGAGAAATCCTTTTTGCCAAGTATTAGAGGGCTACTGAATTTCCCCTGCCACCCTCCCCTCTCTCCCCTCCCTTCTGCCCCTCCCCTCCCCTCTCTCCTTCCTCCCCTCTCCTCTCTCCCCCCTCCCCTCTCTACTTTTCCCCATCTCCATTCTCCCCTTCCCCTCTCCTCCCTCCCTTTCCCCTCTCCTCCCTCCCTTTCCCCTCTCCTCCCTCCCTTTTCCCTCCCCTCC
>CAUYLG010025157.1:0-44022 GCA_963573385.1 Cacajao melanocephalus | reverse complement strand
ATGCTGGGGAGCTGGGAATTAGGGCCAATTAAAACACCAAAAAGCCTCTGTTCTGTTCCATTGGTCTATATCTCTGTTTTGGTACCAGCACCATGCTGTTTTGATTACTGTAGCCTTGTAATATAGTTTGAAGTCAGGTAGCATGATGCCTCCAGCTTTGTTCTTTTTGCTTAGGATTGTCTTGGCTATGTGGGCTCTTTTTGGTTCCACATGAAGTTTAAGGTGGTTTTTTTCCAGTTCTGTGAAGAAAGTCAATGGTAGCTTGATGGGGATAGCACTGAATCTATAAATCACTTTGGGCAGCACAGGCATTTTCATGATATTGCTTCTTCCTAACCATGAGCATGGAATGTTTTTCCATCTATTTGTGTCCTCTCTTATTTCTTTGAGCAGTGGTTTGTAGTTCTCCTTGAAGAGTTCCTTCACATCCCTTGTTAGTTTTATTCATAGGTATTTTATTCTCTTTGTAGCAATTGTGAATGGCAGTTCACTCTTGATTTGGCTGTCCATTTGTCTGTTATTGGTGTATAGAAATGCCTGTGATTTTTGCACTTTGATTTTGTATCCTGAGACTTTTTTGAAGTTGCTTATCAGCTTAAGGAGATTTTGGGCTGAGACAGTAGGTTCTTCTAGCTATACAATCATATCGTCTGCAAATGGAGATAATTTGACTTCCTCTTTTTCTAATTGAATACTCTTTATTTCTTTTTCTTGCCTGATTGCCCTGGCCAGAACTTCCAATACTATGTAGAATAGGAGTGATGAGAGAGGGCATCTTTGTCTAGTGCCAATTTTCAAAGGGAATGCTTCCAGTGTTTACCCATTCAGTATGACATTGGCTGTGGGTTTGACATGAATAGCTTTTATTATTTTGTGGTACATTCCATCAAGACCTAGTTTATGGAGAGTTTTTAGCATAAAAGGCTGTTGGATTTTGTCAAAGGCCTTGACAGCATATGTTGAGCTAATCAGGTGGTTTTTGTCTTTGGTTCTGTATATGTGATGGATTATGTTTATGGGTTTGCATATGTTGAACCAGCTTTGCATTCCAGGGATGAAGCCTACTTGATCGTGATGGATAAGCTTTTTGATGTGCTGTTGGATTTGATTTGCCAGTATTTTATCGAAGATTTTCACATCATTGTTCATCATGGCTATTGGCCTAAAGTTTTTTTTTTTAGTTGTGCCTCTTCCAGGTTTTGGTATCAGTATGATGTTGGTCTCATAAAATGAGTTAGGGAGGAGTCCCTCTTTTTCTATTGTTTGGAATAGTTTCAGAAGGATTGGTACCAGCTCCTGTTTGTACCTCTGGTAGAATTTGGATGTGAATCTATTTGATCCTGGGCTTTTTTTGGTTGATAGGCTATTAATTGCTGCCTCAACTTCAGACCTTGTTATTGGTCTATTCAGAAATTCAACTTCTTCCTGGTTTAGTCTTGGGAGGGTATAAGTGTCCAGGACTTTATCCATTTCTTCTAGATTTACTGGTTTATGTGCATAGAGGTGTTTGTAGTAATCTCTGATGGTGGTTTGTATTTCTGTGGAATCAGTGGTGATTCCCCTTTATAATTTTTATTGCATCTATTCCATTCTTCTCTCTCTTCTTTTTCATTAATATGGCTAGTGGTCTATCTATTGTGTTGATCTTTTCAAAAAACAAAAAACAGCTCCTGGATTTATTGATTTTTTGAAGGGATTTTTGTGTCTCTATCTCCTTCAGTTCTGCTCTGATGTTAGTTATTTCTTGTCTTCTGATAGCTTTTGAGTTTATTTGATCTCGCTCCTCTAGTTCGTTTAATTTTGACATTAGGGTGTTGATTTTAGATCTTTCCTCACTTTTCGTGTGGGCATTTAGTGCTATAAATTTCCCTCTAGACACTGCTTTAAATATGTCCCAGAGATTCTGGTACATTGTGTCTTCATTCTCATTGGTTTCAAAGAATATCTTTGTTTCTTCCTTCATTTGATTATTTATCCAGTCGACATTCAGGAGCAGGTTGTTCAGTTTCCATGTAGTTGTGCAGTTTTGAGCGAGTTTCTTAATCCTGAGTTCTAATTTGATTGCACTGTAGTCTGAGAGACTGTTTGTTATGATTTCCATTCTTTTGCATTTCCTTTGGAAATTGAAAGTGTTTTACTTCCAATTATGTGGTCAATTTTAGAATAAGTATGATGTGATGCTGAGAAGAATGTGGATTCTGTGGATTTGGAGTGTAGAGTTCTGTAGGTGTCTATTAGGTCCACTTGGTCCAGATCTGAGTGCAAGTCCTAGATATCCTTGTTAATTTTCTGTCTCTTTGATCTGTCTAATACTGACAGTAGAGCGTTAAAGTCTCCTACTCTTATTATGGGGGAGTCGAAGTTTCTTTTTAGGTCATTAAGAACTTGCTTTATGTATATGGGTGCTCCTGTATTGGGTACATATATATTTAAGATAGTTAGCTCTTCTTGTTGCATTGATCCCCTTACAATTATGTAATGCCTTTCTTTGTCTCTTTTGATCTTTGTTGGTTTAAAGTCTGTTTATCAAAGACAAGTATTGTAACCCCTGCTTTTTATTTTTGCTCTCCATTTGCTTGGTAAATCTTCCTCCAGCCCTTTATTTTGAGCCTCTGTGTGTCTTTGCATATGAAATGGGTTTCCTGAATACAGCACAACGATGGGTCTTGACTCTTTATCCAATTTGCCAGTCTGTGTCTTTTAACTGGGGCATTTAGTCCATTTACATTTAAGGCTAATATTGTTATGTGTGAATTTGATTCTGCCATTTTGATGCTAGGTGGTTGTTTTTCCCATTAGTTGATGCAGTTTCTTCATTGTGTCAATGGTCGTTACCATTTGGTATGTCTTTGCAGTGGCTGGTACTGGTGATTCCTTTCCATGTTTAGTTCTTCCTTCAGAAACTCTTGTAAGGCAAGCCTGGCGGTGACAAAATCTCTCAGCAGTTGCTTGTCTGTAAAGGATTTTATTTCTCCTTCACTTATGAAGCTTAGTTTGGCTGGATATGAAATTCTGGGTGGAAATTCTTTTCTTTAAGGATGTTAAATATTGGCCCCCACTCTCTTCTGGCTTGTAGGGTTTCTGCCAAGAGATCTGCTGTGAGTCTGATGGGCTTCCCTTTGTGGGTAACCCAATCTTTCTCTCTGGTTGCTTTTTGCATTTTTTCCTTCATTTCAACCCTGGTGAATCTGACGAGTATGTGCCTTGGGCTTTCTCTTCTTGAGGAATATCTTTGTAGTGTCCTCTGTATTTCCTGAATTTGAATGTTGGCCTTCCTTGCTAGGTTGGGGAAGTTCTCCTGGATAATATCCTGAAGAGTATTTTCCAGCTTGGTTTCATTTTCCCTGTCATATGTCACATTCAGGTACACCGATCAAACACAGATTTGGTCTTTTCACATAATCCCATATTTCTTGGAAGTTTTGTTCATTTCTTTTCACTCTTTTTTCTCTAATCTTGCCTTCTTGCTTTATTTTATTGAGTTGATCTTCAATCTCTGATATCCTTTCTTTCACTTGATCAATTTGGCTATTGAAGCTTGTATATGCTTCACAAAGTTCTTGTGCTGTGTTTTTCAGCTCCATCAAGTCGTTTATGTTCTTTTCTATGCTAGTTATTCTAGTTAGCATTTCATCTAACCTTTTTTAAGGTTCTTGGTTTATTTGCATTGGGTTACAACATGCTCGTTTAGCTCAGAGAAGTTTGTTATTCCCGCCTTCTGAAGCCTGCTTCTGTCAGTTCGTCAAACTCATTCTCTATCCAGTTTTGTTCCTTTGCTGGTGAGGAGTTGTGATCCCTTGGAGAAGAAGAGGAGTTCTGTTTTTTGGCAATTTCAGCCTTTTTGCACTGGTTTCTTCCCATCTTCCTGGATTTATCTACCTTTGGTCTTTGAAGTTGGTGACTTTTTGATGGGGTCTGTGGGTAGACTTACTTTCTGTTGATGTTGAAGCTATTTCTTTCAGGTTTTTAGTTTTCTTTCTAACAGGCCCCTCTGCTGCAGGTCTGCTGGAGGTGCCCTCCAGATCCTACTTGCCTGCATAACATCCATGGGGGCTGCATAACAGCAAAGATTGCTGCCTCTTCCTTCTTCTGGTAGCTTCGTCCCAGAAGGGTACCGCCAGATGTCAGCCAGAGCTCTCCGATATGAGTGACTCCCAGTCAGGATAAATGGGGTCAGGGAACCACTTGAGCAGGCAGTCTGTCCCTTATCAAAGCTCAAGTGCTCAGAGCTCAAGTGTTGGTCCCTTCAGGGCTGCTGGTCAGAGACATTCAACTGTGGTGAAGCTGGACCCATGCTGCCCCTTTTCCCAGCTGCTCTGTCCCAGAAAGGTAGGGGCTTTAAAAGTCCCTGACTGGCTGCTGCCTTTTTTCAGAGATGCCCTGCCAACAGGAAGGGAGTCTAGTCACAGTCTGCCTGCAGAGGCTTTGCTGAGCTGCCAGGAGCTCCGCCCAGTTGCTGTGTTAAACTTCCCAAGACTTTGTTTACACTGGCGAGTTTAGAACTCCCTACCTGAGCCTCAGTAATGGCGGATGCCCCTCCCATTATTTCCCTGGTAGATCTCAGACTGCTGTGCTGGCTGTGAGAATTTCAAGCCAGTGGATCTTAGCTTGCTGGTTTTCATGGGGGTGTGACCTGCCGAGCCAGGTCACTTGGCTCCCTGGTTTCAGCCCCCTTCTTTCAGGGGAATGAGCAATTCAGCTGCCCAGTTTTGTGCTAGAAACCGGGGTGCTTGTATTGTAGGCACTGGAGGGAATCTCCTGATCTGCAAGTTGTGAAGACTGTGGGAAAAGTGCAGTATCCGAGCCAGAGTGCCAGAGTGCCTGGAAAAGTCCCTAATGGCTTCCCTTGGCTAGGACAGGGAGTTCTCCAGACCCTTGGGCTTCCCAGGTGAGGCAATGCCCCACCCTGCTTCAGTTTGCCCTCCTTGGGCTACTCCCACTGTCTAACCAGTCCCAGTGATATGAACCTGGTACCTTGGTTGGAAATGTGGATTGTCTTCTGGATTGCTCTCACTGGGAGCTGTGGACTGGAGCTGTTTCTATTTGGCCATCTTGGCAGAAGTCTGGTTTCTTTTGTTTTGTTTTGTTTTGTTTTGTTTTGTTTTTTGTTTGTTTGTTTTTGACAGAGTCTCACTCTATTGCCCAGGCTGGAGTGACTGCAGTGGTGCAATCTAGGTTCACTGTAGCCTCTGCCTCCTGGGTTCTAGTAATTTTCATACCTCAGCCTCCTGAGTAGCTGGAATTATAGGCACGTATCACCATGTAATATGATTTTAAGTCAAATTTAATTCATTTAGTTATATATTTCTATGAAGACCTGAATTCCCTTTCAGAGAAAGTGGCCTGTTACAGGTAACTTTCTTTGTGTGTCCTGATTTATAGTGTATTTATTTCGGCAATATTTATGATCTATAGTAGATACCATAGTGCAAATTGATAATGTTTTGAAGTGCTTCCCAAATTCCACAGGCTGTTATCCCACTCTCCTATGTCAAATATTTTTAAAATTAATTCAAAGTTGTATCACCACCCCAGAAATATATTGATTAGGCCCCCACCAATGGATCTTACGGCAACGGACTTCATATTCTAAAAAGAAGGTAACATTGATAAGCCATACTTTTATTCTCCAGGGAAATTCTTTTTTTTTAGCATTTTTTTATTGTTTGTTTTTTTGTTTTTTAGCACTTAAAGTTCTGGGATACATGTACAGAACATGCAGGTTTGTTACATAGATACACACATGCCATGGTAGTTTGCTGCATCCATCAACCCATCATCTACATTAGGTATTTATCCTAATGCTATCCCTCCCCTACCTCCCCACCCCTCAGGCCCTGGTGTGTGATGTTCCCCTTCCTGTGTCCATGTATTCTCATTTGTCAACTCCCGCTTATGAGTGAGAACATGCAGTGTTTGGTTTTTTGTTCCTGTATTAGTTTGCTGAGAATGATGGTTTCCAGCTTCACTGATGTCACTGCAAAGGACATGAACTCATCCTTTTTGATGGCTACATAGTTTTCCATGGTGTATATGTGCCACATTTTCTTTATCCATTCTCTCATTGATGAGCATTTGAATTGGTTCCAAGTCTTTGCTATTGTGAACAGTGCTGCAATAAACATATCTGTGCATGTGTCTTTACAGTAGAATGATTGATAATCCTTTGGGCAGATACACAATAATGGAATTGCTGGGTCATATAGTATTTCTGGTTCTAGATCCTTCAGGAAGTGCCACACTGTCTTCCACAATGGTAGAACTAATTTACACTCCCACCAACAGTGTAAAAGCATTCCTATTTCTCCACATCCTCTCCAGCATCTGTTGTTTCCTGACTTTTTAGTGATCGCCATTCTAACTGGTGTGAGTTGTTACGCACTGTGGTTTTGATTTGCATTTCTCTAATGAACAGTGATGATGAGCTTTTTTTCATATGTTTCTTGGCCTAATACATGTCTTCTTTTGAGAAGTGTCTGTTCACATCTTTTATCCACTTTTTGATGTTTTTTTTTTTTCTCGTAAATTTGTTTAAGTTCCTTGTAGATTCTGGATAGCAGCCCTTTGTCAAATGGACATATTGCAAAAATGTTCTCCCATTCTGTAGGTTACCTGTTCACTCTGATGACAGTTTCTTTTGCTGTGCAGAAGCTCTTTACTTTAATTAGATCCCATTTGTCAATTTTGGCTTTCATTACCATTCCTTTTGGTGTTTTAGTTATGAAGTGATTCTTTTCTGCTCAATTCTCTTGCAAGTTCACATCAGTTTCTTGTTCCTTGGGTAACAAAGGAAGTCCTAAGTTGTCCAGAGATTGCCTGTCCCCACGCACTGAAATCCTCTGAGCTGGATGATTCGGTTTTCACTATTGCTGTGTCTATGGACAAAAAAGCAAAATGTGAGTCAATTCCAGGTTCCGTCACATTTGGAAGTTGCCATGTAAAGGAAAACATAAAAGATTAATGCTATTATTATGATTTTATTTTGTTTTGAGGAGAAGCATGAGAAATGACTACCATACAAATTAAGAAATGCATAAAGGCAACAGTTGATGACTGTCACCTAGCAATCTGTTATTTTCTTTTCTCCTTTCCCCAAGACATATGCCCTCTAACATAAGCATTAAAATCAAATTATACAATTCTGAGATAACCTGTTCTTAAAGCTTTCGGGTAAAAATTGTTTAATCAAATTGTAACACAAGTTGAGAAATACCATTAAAGTGATAATGCCATCCTGTAAGAATTGCTGAATCTACTTGAAGTTTGTGTTTGATTCACTCCTATTCAGAATTGTTTGCATAGGCAAATTAGTGATATCACTAAAGCTAATTGAACACCCACTCTGTCAGGTTTTGGAGACATAAAGGCAAATAGAAGGTAAATTCTATTCCTGAGGAAGAAAATATAGTGGAGAAAACAGACATGTAACCAGTAACTTCAACCAAAGATTAATCAAAAAACACACAGAATGAAAGGGCAATGGGAAACACAGATTTATTTGTCTATTAATTCATGCAGGAACATCTCATTTTATGTCAGCTTTGACATTTCAACTGAAAGAAATGGAACAACTTTGGAGAAGTAGTTCTTGGGGAAAGTAATATACATTTATCCTTTGGACGTTTTGTGCATGTCACAAAGAGACTTTATCCAGCTTGGTGCATTTTAAAGAAATAGTGTTTGGGAAAGTTTCTGAAATGCAGTTCTTTTGGAAGTAGTCTATCCTGACTGTGATTTTTGCACAAAGAACACTGAAGATAATTCAGGCAAAAAAGAGCAGAAAGATCTGCATGTAGGAATCAACCACATATACAGTACTGTTAAAGTGTGCCCGCGTCATACACCCATTGAGAGGTGTGGAATAAAGCAGTGATGAAGAGCTGACTGTGGAAATGATACATGTGTGGGGAATTATTTCTTTATTTAACTGATAAATCAAGAAAGAATTTTTGGCAAGGCCGTGGCTTGAAGTTTTGTATTGATGAAAAAAAAATGGGGTCGGGGGATAGGGAATTTGGTGAACCGATCCAGGAAGAAGATAAAACTTGAAAGAACATTAAGAAGAGAATTAAATATATGTGTGTTTCAGTTTCTTGTCACAGAAGGAGGAACACAGGTCACAGCAACCTTCTTCCCAAGTAGGTAGATCCCTCTTATGCAATTCAAGTAATGAAATAAATATTAAATCTCCTCTCTGTGCAGGGTGCTGTGGTCAGCATCGTGAGCAGTACCAGAAGGAGGAAAGGTTAGCCTTTCCCCCAAGGGACAAGGCTTATTTATTGCCAGAAGATAAGATGCATATACATGTAACAGCAATGCAAGCAAAGATATATTAATATTTATAATAAAGATACAAATAGAGCTAGAAGGAGCTTAGAGGAATACATTTATTCCAACTAGGGTTATGGCAGAATTTATGTGAAAGTCTTCTTTAGCTAAATGATAATCAGAAATTCTATAGGCATGCTTGAAAAGAAAGGACACTCCAAATTAAAGAAGTATAAAACATCTGGGTGCAATGGGTTCATGCCCGTAGTCCTAGCACTTTGGGAGGCCAAGGCGGGAGGATGACTTAAAGCCAGGGGTTCAAGACGAGCCTGGGCAACACAGTGAAACCCTGCCTCTAAAATAAAATAAAAATAAATAAATAAATAATTGGGTGTGTGGGCATGCACTTATAGTCTCAGCTACTTGGGAGGCTGAGGCAGGAGAATCACTGGACCTCAGAAGGTCAAAGTTGCAGTGAGCTATGATCATGACACTGCACTCCAGTCTGGGCAGCAGAGCAAGACCCCGACTCAAAAAAATAAAGTATGAAAAGAAAAAAGTATGGAACATAGTTGAGAAAAAGCGAATAGCCCTATCTGACCACAGGAGACTCACGATGCCCTCTTCTACTGTAACTGCCTTTACTTTTCTCACAAAAGTTGAAAAACACCATTCTGCCATTTGTGCATTAATTTGCTAGGGTTGTTGTAACAAAGTAGCAGAGACTGGAAGGCCTAAACAAAAGAAACTTAGTGTTTCACATTCTGGAGGCAGGGTTGGCTCCTCCTGTCAGCTGTGAGGGAGAATCTGTTCCGTGTCTGCCTCCTGGCTTCTGGTGGCTGCTGGCAATCATTGGAGTGCCTTGGCTTGTAGATGAATCTCTCTGCCTTCATCTTCATATGGTGTTCTTCCTACATCTCTGTATCCAAATGTTCCCTTCTTATAAGAACACCAGTGATATCGGAGTAGGGCCACTCTGATGGCCTCATTTTAAGGTAATTACCTCTATAAAGACCCTATCTTTATAAGGTCTTTTTTAAAGGGAGTGGGGAATTAACATTCTGAGAGGTAGTGGGGATTAGTACTTCAACTTATCTTTTTATTGGCAGGGAGTGGAGGCAGCGAAGGAAAAATTAACCCATATGAGGATATAAAGAAGAGAAAATGTTATTTAGGCTGACGTGTAGATTCACTATATGTAAACATACACACATATATATACATATATAGTACATGTAAATATATGTGTGTGTATGTGTGTGTGTGTGTATATATATATATATATATATATATATGTATATAAAGTAGCCTTGATATTTAAAATAAACAATAGAGACATTATTCTACGCAATGGAGCTCCATGGCCAATACGTACAAGGTGATAAAATTACCTTGGAATACTAAGTAAGCTTTTATATACAACTGAGATGTAAAGTTGTAAAATAAATGCTAAAGGTAGATGACATTGAAAATAAAAGAAAAGTAAGAATTAAATATTGTAAGTCTGATGAAGCGCTTGGATGTCAAGAAGGATAGTTATTATTTATTTAGATTGTTTTAATTTTTTAATTATTAAATTATTTAAGTTATATTTATATGTTATAATTATATGTAAATTATAAATAATTCATGATAACTAAGTAAATTATAAGAAATACAAACAAAAATATATATTATATATCATGAATATGCAATAAAATATAAAAATGAATTATAAATATAAATTATAATTTATAATTATGGTATTACATTCTAAATATCTGGAAGATTATTTGTAAATGATTTATTATAAGAGACTGGAAGAAAATTTTACTTACAGAAAGGATACTTTCCTTTAAAATCCAAGAGATGGAAAGGTTTCTGAACACAACAGGGACATTCCATGGCTCGGAAGACCAGTTCCCCACCCCACATCCTGCAAGTAGCTGAAGCCCTGTTTTCCAACACTGTCTCCTGGGTCGGATTAGCTGTCTCCATGTCACCAACTTCTCGAAACTTAACATCTAGAAAAAAATTTTGCTCCTTCTCGGCACTGCGCCCTCTCACTCCCCCACACATGTGTATGTACATATCACATACATGGAGGCATACATAGGCATGCACCCCCACACACATATGCATGTACATACACACAGAGGCATGCACCCCCACACGTGTGCATGTACACACACACACAGGTATGCACAGGCATGCACCCACACACACGGGCATGAGCACACACACACACACACACAGAGACATACACAGGCGTGCATACCCACACATGTGTGCATGTACGTTCACACAGAGGCATGCACAGGCACGCATCCCCACACATGCGTGTGCATGTACATACACACAGAGGCATGCAGAGGCATGCACCCACACACACATGTGCATGTACATGTACACACAGGAACATACACAGGCATACATCCCCACACACATGTGCATGCACATACAGAGGCATACATAGGCATGCACCCACACATACATGTGTATGTACACACACATAGAGGCATACACAGGCATGCATTCCCACACGTGTGCATGTACACACACACAGAGGCATGCACAGGCCTGCACAAATGCTCATGCCTGATGCTACATGCATTGAAGTTCTAAACAGCTACATGCAAAAAACTGGATTTATTATCATAAATAGTTTTAAGAAAAATAGGAAAGGCAAAATGATATTTTTCCAACTTTTATAAGAAAAGCAAAGACAACGTATGGTAGTAGAAGGAACCATAGACTTTGGAGTCTGGCAGGCAGCCTCGTACTGAGCTCCACAAACAATTTTCTGGGTAACTGTGGACAAATGAACTAACCTTACAAACTTTGGTTAACATGCTATGCAAGGTGGGGATAAGTATGTCATACAGCTATTTGGAGGATTCGATGAAATAAGCTGTATAAAGAATACCGTCAGTTTCGTATGCGTTTCATTATTCTGAATTCTAATTTTAATAACCAAAAGGATTCCAGACATTTCTCCCCATAGACTTAAACATATGCTTATGCACAGATTGACTTGCCATTTTATTCATGAGTAAAAAAATTAGCTGGATAATAAAAATTAACTCAGAATTTCTGTATAGAAAACACACGGCTGCTGTGGGCCTGTGATAATTCTCAGCAGAGCTAGTAACTATTTTTTGGGTAAAGTTTCCTTCAGTCATTTTGCAAACCTCAGTGTTCCGAATTATGAGCTAACTGTTTTGGAAGTGAATGAAATCTACACTTTCAAGTGAATATACCAGTGTTTGTTAGAAGGAAACGTAAGGAACGATTCTAAACTTTTTATGCAGTTGCACCATATTGGGCTTGCAGAGACACACAATGGCACGAAAGCATTGGTTTTGAAATAGGATGTAAGTAAAACATTCTTCTTTTTCTTATTTTCATTGCTTTTGTAGTTTTTTGTACTCCATAATTCCAATAGACATTTTCTGGGCAAGAGAGTTTGTCAGCAATTATTCTGTTGAGGATCTGGAAAAGAAAACACTAATTAAATACCTTCGCTTATCCTACTTTATCCCTGACTCTGTAGCTAAACTTAAGCGGATTGAAAATAAACATACCTTGAGATAATTTAATATAGAAGAGTATTGGGCCTTGGCCTTGAAACAATCTTTTAGACTATGATACAGACTAAATTCATTTTTGAATACTATTTTAACTCTTTCTTCAGTCTGCCTCTAACTTGGTAAATAACTACTGTGGAATACTTCATGAAGAAAAAAATCGTTTCACTACTCATAGGCAGGTAATGGCAGTAACTGAATGTGCTAATTCTGCAGCATGGGAGAGGATGTGTCCTGGAGGATACTTGAGTCTGTGTAATAACACTTTATCTTTTAGACTAAACCATATATGTGTGATCTTCCCTCCTCTTGCTAAATGATAGCAACAAGCTTAGGGTGGTTCAGGCCAAAACCTTGGAGCCATCCTTGAATCTGCTCCTCTTTCATGCTCCCAGTTGGATTCATTCATCAGCACTCATCAGCTGTACCTAGAATTTAAGAAATTTTCACCATTCGTGCTGGTCCAAGCTTGCATCAGCTCTTACTCAGATGATTGCAGGAGACTTCCAATTGCCCTTCCTGTTTTACCATTGACCCCTTCAGCCTATCCTTTGCACAGCAGCTACGGTGGTATTCTAAAATTCACCCTCCACTCAACAACCTCTAGTGGCTTCCCAGCCTTTCTTTTTGGAGAAGATTTCCTAACTATCCAATCTAAAAGAACATCACACTACCTCCACCCTTGGCATTCTCTAAACCCCACACCTCCTTTATTTTTCTCCACACCACTGTTGACCAGCATTCATCTAGTAATTTTGTGTGTTTATTTGTGGGCTTAACCACCTAAAAATATAAGCCCCATCCAGAAAGGGACGATTTTTGCCAAGGTTACTGTTCTATTCCTGGTTCTCTGAATAATGCCAAGCACATAATAAGTCCTCCGTAACTGCAGATTAAATTCTCAGTTTGTTTCTTCTGGTTTTAAATTATTTATTTTTTGGTGTTCGGAGTCTGTAGGTTCCATGGTACTCTCTGCTGACTTCTTAGTGGATGAAATAGAAGTTTCACGTTTAACTCTTTCTCTTCTCACTCTCAGTAACCATGATTCACAATGAACTAATTAATCCTCCTTAATATCCCAATTTATTTTTTAACTCAAATAAGTGTAATTATCCACTGCTGAATTGTTTGATATGTTTAGAGGGTAAAAGCTTTCTTTTTGGTGGCAATATTGTCTTCCACCTCCTGCCCAGAGGAAAAATAATAAAACATATGTTACCCCAAAATTATGCTCCTTAAACCATACTGTTTTCTCTCTGTTTCTACCTATTGATTGCATATCTTTAAACACATAATGCTTTCTCTTGCTTTTTATTTTTCTGCAACTATGTTCAGTATTTAGCACTCAAAGTTTTCACACTGAAACCCAGGCCAGTCACATCGACATTTCTTGCAGTTCCTTGAACACTTGAAGCTTGTTTGCCACCCCAGGTCTCTGTTCTCTAGGTTATTTTATCTGGAATACTTTTTTAGACTGCCTCCTGGTGAGCAGGGGTCTTGATTCTAACGTCAGATTTTACTGATCACCATATCTAAAATAGTCAGACTCTTGACAGTCACTCATTTTACCCACATATTCTACTTTATTTTTTTCAGTAAAGCAACTAATGTTATCTTATAAATGTAGCTGCCATGAGACCGGGTGCGGTGGCTCACTCCTGTCATTCCAGCACCTTGGGGAGGCCGAGGCAGGCGCATCGTGAGGTCAGGAGTTCAAGACCATCCTGGCCAACATGGTGAAACCCCATCTCTACTGAAAAAAAAAAAAAAAAAATTAGCCTGGCATGGTGGTGCATGCCTGTAGTCCCAACTACCCAGGAGGCTGAGGCAGGAGAATCACTTGAACCCCGGAGACGGAGGTTGCAGTGAGCCGAGATCACACCACTGCACTCCAGCCTGGGTGACAGTCAGACTCTGTCTCAAAGAAAAGAAAATTAGCGCCAGTCTGTGTTCCCTAGTAGAATAAAGTTCCTTTGAATCAGTGACTTTGTCTACTTCACACTCACGTCTCCAGCTAGGACAGTGCTGCCTGTGTAGAAGGGTTCCATATATGTTGAGAAAAAAAATGAATGAATGAATTCCTTTGTATAGATATTAAGCTGCTGAAAGGGGGTTATAAATCCCTTTAACTTTTGTTACTAGCGGCTTTTGGAAATTGGAAATTTAATTGTTTGATTCACAGTGGTTTGTTTCTGGAATCCCATGACAAGTCCAACAACACGAACTAGCTTTAAGGTCTATATTGGCAAAATGAAATTGCCTAGAAGCCTCACAATCAATGTCCTTCTTCATTTGGCAGAGGTGGAAGAGGACTGCAGAGTTCCCTTTAGTAATATCTCATTGATACAATGATGCTTCATGTCAAACGGCAGTTTGACATGTTGAATAGCAAACTATTGTCAGACACAGGTTTTTGAGAGTTCTTTAACCTATGAGGTAATTTATATATGACTACATCCATGTTATGGAGATCAATCTTGCAGTTGATCAGGAAATTGCAAAATTCTCTGATCAAAGTTGGGCAGACATTTTGTATAATCTTATAAATTCCATATCTATAAGCAGGCAGATAATGCAAGAACACCTAACAACCTAAATGATGAGATACAGCATTGCAAATCATTACGATTGTTAAAACTGTGGAGATAGCTATCCTAGGGGGTTGTGTATGTGACATATGAGTAGGAGGGTATGAAGAGATGAGGAGGTGGTCTGTGGTTCACTTCAGTTACAAGCTTCAGTTAAGCGCTTAAATTAGAATGGTTTACTGAGTATCGTTTAGTCATTTAACCAGGTATCAACCAGAGAATTTAGTAACTATATTGAATGCCAAGTTTAGACAAAGTAACTTAATAATTTTTTCTTATATCTCAGTTCTTGTGAAGTTGCTTCTTTCTAAGCATAAAGAAAATAAGTAGAGTGTTTAAGGCCTTAATAAATTTGGCTTTAGTTGACCACTCTTCCGCCATGTACCATGGTACCTCTCACCACACCCCCGAAAACCTGCCGTGTTCCAGACTGACTTCGTTTACGTCATACCTTTCACCAAGAAAAGCCCATCTCCTTCTTTTCCAGTTTCTTTTTTTTGGCTTCCTTTTTGAAAATTGAAATAATACTGTTCTGAGTTTTCAAAACAATTTGACCACCCTTACTCATCCTGCAAGACCCAGCAAAAATGCCACCTCCCTATGATACCTCCCTGAGTTGCCAAGTAGGAAAGTGAGGCCTTCTTCTGAGCCCCTTGACGTTATACAGATACAGCTTCCGTGGCACAGATGAGATTACTTAGATAAGCACACAACTCTTGTGTGTTGTTTGCCCATCTGTTTCCTCCACCACACTGTAAGGTTTTGGGGTCATGCATGGATTGTGTCTGTAACCCCAATAACAAATTGGAATTTTCTTGCTCCTCTGAGACGGGGTAAACTTTCCTGACTCCCATCCAATTTTGCATCCTTTGAGTCCAGGGTTCTCCCCACAAGCTTCAACATTACTCAGAGTTTACTCCTCTTTCCATGGGGTTCAATAGTGCTCAGCCACCCAGACCCCCATTGCATTCATCAGCCCAATGATTTAATAAATCCTTAATTATTAAATAATACATGATATTAATATTAAATAGTAAGAAATGATAAATTATTATTATTGATAAATCATTAATAAGCTCATCAAGTTCTAGAGGACTTGAGGGGTTCTGAGGAGAGGATAACAAAACAATAGATTGTTTTTCCACCAAATAAATCTTTAGTCCACTGCCACACTCCCTGTCTCTCTCCATCCTCACATCCCCATCTCTCTCTCTCTCTCTCTCTGTTATGACAGAGTCTCACTCTGTTGCCCAGACTAAAGAATGGGGGTGTAATCATAACTTACTGCAGCCTCAAACTCCTGGGCTCAAGGGATTCTCCCCTTCAGCCTCCTGAGTAGCTAGGACTACAGGCATGCACCACCATACTCTGCTAACTTTAAGACAAAATAAAATTGTAGAGATGAAGTCTCACTCTGGTGCCCAAGCTGTTCTCGAACTCCACACCCAGCCTTATTCCCCTCTTGCTGTAGCTAGATCCTCCCCAGAGCAGATCCCAGGCTTAGGTGCCTTTTGATTTCAGTCTTTGCCTCTGGTAAACCCATTCAGAAATATTCCCAACAAAGAAAACTCTCCCTTTAAAATAAACTCTCAGACTACCCAAAAAGAAAAGTTTTTTTAAAAATCTCAATTATATATCATATCCATCACTGTCGTGAGCATAGGATCAATAATTTTGTAGCTGTTTAAAAAGTAATTTTATTGACTATAATTGTCCCAGTTGTCTTGGTCCCTGATCGATTGCAGGTAACTTTAGGAGTCTTCTATTTTAGGTATCCTTGCTTGTGATTTGAATGACTTAGTTGATTTGTGAGCTATTTTGCTTTTGCTTTTGTCCTTTACAGAGTTCTCTTCAGGTCAGAAGAAGAAAAAAGATTATCTGAAAGTCATCTCTTACTTAGGAAATATTTTTATTAAATAAGTGAAAATGTTTTTTTGAAAATTGAAAATGAGAAAAATCACCTTTTAGTTTTATTGTCAGGATCTTATAGAACTATGTAGTTGGAATGAATGAAAAAACAGAGGTCTTTGTAAGTTGGGGTATTTCTGACTGTGGAAAATACTTTCCATTTTAACAAGTGTCTGTTGCCAGCATTTAAAAGAATATAAGCAGAATGCCATGTTTCCTCGAATACTTGAATTGCAATCTCAAAAGCTATTTCCCTTAGAAATCTCAGAAGAGTGATAAATCTCTTTGGCAAAGACTGCATTTTGTAAACCCCAAAGCACTAATAAATAAGTGTTCCTCTTTAGTTAGAAGGGAAACTGTCTCATGATGGACAAATACCCACATTTTCTGTAGTAGGGATGGTTACCCCCAGGGTTATCCCCTGGCCATATCTGGACTATTTCATTACTCCTCTGCAGTGGAATTTGATCATAAAGTAAAAAGACATATTTTTGGCCTTTTAATTTACCCAGGATTTAAACATAGGTATGATACAGAGACAAGTTAATCAGAGATGTGCTTGGCCTTTTAAAGCCCCTTCAAATCTTTGTCACAGGGCCAGACACCAGTGCCTAAAAAGGAAGTCCACACAGGCAACACAAACACTGCCCGCTGAGCCCGGCACAATCCGCTTCTGCAAAGATTGTGTAAACGCACTTCATGGGCGTTTCTGTGCAGCAGAGGACAAGTACATGACGTACATTAAGTGTATTAACTCCATTTTTGGGAGGCAGCTGAGCAAAATAAAGTGAACTCTGAACTGGAAGTCAGAGATCTGAATTACAGTTCCAGATATACAGTTTGTTATCTGCACACCCTTAGGAAAAGTCATTTCTGAGTTCTGGGTGTCAGTTTCTTCATCTATAATTATGGATGATACTATTTGCCCTGTAGTGATATTATTGATTTTCTAGGGACGGTTGATGTCTTGTTCTTCCTTCACGTCACAAGTGTGCTCAACAAAGGCTTTTAGAGGAATTAAAATAGGTATGTTGTGGGGCAGAAAACAAAATAATAAACAGAATGAGCTTCAAATAAAATGTAGAATGATTAATGCAATTATACTTTTATTCTGTATACTGCATTATTGAGGATGCATTTGTTCTTCCACAATTTGCACAAATACCAACATCACATTGTGAGAAACCTTCCTCTATATTGGGCTTAGTTATTGCATAGCTCCTGTCACCGTTCTCCACGGACAGAGAATTTTGTGTTTACCTATTTCATTCTGTTATGTCAACCACAGCTGCGGTGACCACTTGTCCCAGTTTGCTGGAGACCTCTGCAATTTACCTCTTTTGCCACGGCACAATTACAGTTACTCTCTTTTACTAACAAGCATGCCTTAGTCTGGTTGATAAATTATGTGGTCACCTTATTTAAGTATAAAGAATGATGTTCTATTAAATTGTTTTATGGAGGAGGGACAAACATAAGCCAGGAGAAATGCATATAGCTCTTTAAGGTTTTAAGCCCTGTCCTTTAAACTAGACATGATGTTAATACAGCAGATTTCTTTCATATCATTTGGGTAACTCATCTGTGTATGCCTAACCAGCAATGCTTACAAAATTAGGCATGTCTCTTAGGGCCTTATTAAGTTCATGGACTTAAAATTGCTTTTTGCTTGCCTGTGAGAAACCCAGCCTTCTATTAGTTTTCTCATCTGAAGAACTTCTGGAAATTTCCAGGATCTTTATTCATTCATTCAATAAATGTTCACAGAACTAGCACCACCAGCATGCCATGAGCTCCTGGGTATGCAATGGTGACCAAGAATGGACAACCTTGGCCCTCATGAAGCTCATCACCTAAAGAGAGAAACAAGTGTTAGTCATTTTACAAAGGAAAACCTGCTCTTCTGTTGCTGCATCTGACTCATAATGGTTCAAAGAAAAGGTGGCAGGCAGTGTAGGGTGCTGTGAGAGCTCCTGATAGTGGGATTCGAGCTGGTCAAGAATGCTAAGGGAAGGTTTCTTTGTGAAAGGTCCAATGAAGCTGAGACCTGAAAGATAAATCAGAGTTACTTGGGTGAGGAGGGATGAGCAGAGGCAGAAGACAGCTTGTGCCAAGGGCCTGCAGTAGAAGGGAGCACAGGCACAGGATGAAGAGGAGATGGAAAGGGCGGAATTTGCACAAAGACACAACACAGCAGGAAGGGAAAGCCTCGTGGAAAATGAGGCTGCAGAAGTAGCTCAGGAGGTAGGAAAAAATTCAAGTGCTTTAAGCCAGGGGTGATACAATCAGAATTGTGCCTAGAAAATATTAGCTCAACTCAGTTGTGAAGAATAGATAGAGGGGCGGAAGAACCAGAGTAGGTGAGGGGATATAAAATTTGGGGAGTTTGGGGTCCAAGGTGACTGATGTCTTGAACCACCTAAGTGGACACTTGTGCAGTGATAACTACAACACATGAAAGAGACGTGAGAGAGAGATGGCTTTGCATGGGATGAAGATTTTGCCAATAGTTTAAGCTGAGAAAGAGTACTGTGGAAGAACTTGTTAAAAGATGGGCAAATGAAAAGGACCCTGAAAAGAAAATACCGAAAAGGTAAAGGGGGAATTTAGGGATGGTGATGTCCTGAAGTCAGGGCAAGAGTGACTTATAAGAAGGGAGTGGCTAACAATACCAAATTCCACAGATTAAGTGAGTGAAAACTGAAAAGTATCCATTAGGTTTATCAACTGTGAGGTTACTGATTACCTTGGAAATACCAACTTCAATGAAGAACTGTTAAGAATTAAAGGCATATTTAGATTGGTTAAGAGCAAGTGATTGGGTACACACATATTTTAAGTAGCTAGAACATAAAAGGACAGAGGGCACTGTAACTAGAAGAGGAAATAGGCTATGTGCAAGGATTTTTGTCAGTGATTTTGTTTGTTTTGTTTTGAGAAGGCTTGGATGCAGTGATGTTCTGATAAACTGGGCCTCCAAGGGAGAAATAAAAGCTCTGATTTATAGCTGTTACAAATGACCATGCATCAGTACACCACAATGACTGGGGTAAACCTATTAAGGCAAAATACAGAAGGCATTCAGAATACCTTACTGAATGCAGATTTGAGAAGATACCTAGAATCAGCTTTAAGCTCCAGTGCACCACCGCATAGAAACCAATGGGATGGGAGAGGTTGAAGGTTTGTGTAAGAAGTGGGATTGCTAATAAAATAGATAAAGAGGGAAGAAGATAGGATCCTGAGTAAAGGTGGAATGATTAGTGTTGGATAAGAGAAAAGATATCTCTTCTAATGAGTTGGGTGGCAAAGAGTTGGATTGGAATCAATTCATAGAGAGGAAAGGAAGTTGAATGGATTCTCACTTCATGGGCTATTTTACCTATCAATTAGGACAGGAGAGCTTGGCCATGAGTGAGGAAGTAGCAGTTGTTACATAATGTTGGATTGGAAGAAACAATTAACTTGAAAGGAAAGGAGATGTGGAAGGAAATTTGGACAGTGTTGAAATCCCAGTGATGCTGAAGACCAGGGCTTTGTACCAGTACCATTCTGCAGAGTCACATGGAGTTATCCAGAATGTAGCAACCCAGGTATATGAAAACAGACAAAAAATAATTGTGCTGATCTTGGGTTGAAATTTTGGAGGAAAACGTAGAGGGATGTCGAGAATTCAAGTGACAAGTGGGTACTGTCAGGAGGATGTTTGAAGTGGTAGGCTGTGATGTCTAGCTTGAAGACAGAAGAAAGTAGAGTCAAAGGGAGCTTTTACAAGTAAGGAAAGTGCTACTTTTCAGAGATCTGAGATCCGAATGAGGTTGTAGAACAGATGCAGTGGAAAAAGAAGTCACGAGAGCTGAAAAGGTGGATGGTGCTGTTTGGAGAATAACTCCACAGAGCGAACAAGTATAGAGGTGGCCGAGTTTCGGGTGGCCATGAATGTGACTGGCTGAAGCAGAGTGGAGGTTAATGGAGACTACTGCAGTGAATAACAGGGAACTATAAGGCAGGTGCTGGATGATTACTGAAAAGGGCATTGACATTATCCAGGATCTTGGGTTCGATATGAAGACTTTAAGTCATGTGCCAAAGCCTTTGTTAAATGTAGGACGCTTTACTGGGACTCCAGCCACTCACAGGGAGAAATGGTGTTTACAGCTAAACAGTGTGAATCTCAAAAGAGGTTTGTTTTGTGTGTCTTTTTTGTTTGTTTCTGTTTTTTGCAAGAGAGTGAATAAATAATATTTTTAATTTGATAATGAAGAAAGCTAACCAGTAGGTCCTAAAATAGTGAGGATTTAAAAAAAGAAGAGGAAGAGGGGAATGGAGAAGAAAGGAAAGGAGAGAAGAACCTAAACTTTAAAAAAATCAGTAGATGAAGGGGGTGGAGCCCAAACTTAGCTCAAGTGGAGCAGGGATGTAGCTCTCTGAAAAAAAAGAGAATGTACAGGAGGATTCATTTGGTTTATTTGTACGTGCGTTTGGTTGTTTGGCTTGGTTTAGATTTGTTATTAATGGTTTATCTTAATCTTAACCATCCATATGGCATATCTGAAGAATACATGTTCCGGAAGATAGTTATGAGATGACATACTAAGGGACAATAATCGAAATGTTCTCAATGCCAGAAGAACAAGTGTTCTCAATCACTTCCAGTTTTGTTTTTTGCATGAATAAAGTTACCACGAGTACATCTTCCAAAAAAGAAAAAGTTCAAATGTAAGATCTGAGTTGAATTGTGAGCTTCTCATACAGTATTCTTGGATTCATTTCTCAACTGCAAAAGATTGAGATCCTGAATAAGGCTTATGGGCATATTAAAACTGTACCCAGGCTGAGGAAGTAGCTTTGGATAGTTACTGCTTGAAAATAACCAGTTCTGTTGACTTAATTATGCTGGTACCGGGAAAGCATAGAATAGATGCTGTTGATAACAAGAGCCATGCTGGACTTTAACAGTATCGCATAGAGGAGTGGGGACCGTTTCTTTGGAATAAAATACATGTTTCTTAACAGTCACCTCTCTCAAGCATTATAAAATCCTGATACAGAACTCAAGAAAGGAAACACACACACACACACACACACACACACACACACGATTTGTATCATTGTTATGTTAGTAAATAACGACTAATGTGTTTTTTGGTTGTTATCATTGGTTAGGGATTGGAGTTAACATTTCTTCAGGTCTGAGCAATCACCTATGTGGTAAAGTCATAGTGTGGCAAAAATTTAGGATTGGGGCGGGAGGGGGTGCTTATATCATTTGTGCTCTTAAGGTATGGTTTATTCTTTGATGCTACCTGTCATTTCTGCCTTAAACAGTGTCCAGGAAATTCAGCCACACACAACAAAGAACCAGATCCCTCACTTCGGTTCTATCCTTCCTCCTCTAGAATTGACATTCCTTAAGGCCATGTCCTCAAGTGACATGTCCTGCTCTAGCTAAATGGCAGTAATCTGTGTTTTACTCCAGTGGTTTATCAAGCTATGTCAGTTTATAGAGAGTGGCATAACAAACAACAGGACAGGGAATTTGAGTTTTCTATTTGTCTACTTCCTTGAAAACATGATGTTGTTGGCTGACAAGTAAATGGTATAGGTGTAAGGAAAGTGTAGCAACTACCATATTATTTTGCCAGAATCCTCATGTTACAGTATCAGAAATTGCCAAGAAAGATGACAGTGAATGTTATAACATCCCTTACAAATAATAGCAAAGCTTTAATCAACTGATAGACAGACACACTGAGGATTGAAATGCAACCTACTAGGGTGAAACATGACAAGCGGTTCATTGAACACTGCGCAGAAGGTAAATGAAGTGTGTATTTTCCAATCACAACTGGAATTTTAAGTGAGTGAAATGGAATAAACTCAGTTTGGAATCTGAAATAAATTCACCGTGGAATGTGTCTTAGAGACCAAGGTTTACACTAGTGCTATACAAACCCCTCAGCGTGAAACATGACACAAGGTGAAATTTTCCTGGCATCTTAGATACAGACTTCTGAAGGACCAGGACACAGACATTTCATCAAGAGCTGTTTGTTTCTAATTGAAGAAGGAAATGCAGATGTTTATATAATACTCTGGGTCAGGAGTAATATTCCACTAGGTACGTGGAGTTGTGTATACTTTCTCAGAGGTGGTATTTCTATCTGAGTGTTACCGATAAAATATTTTCATCAAATTTCCATTCTTCTTTTTCTTGAAGCCTGCTTGCATAGTTCTAAGGAGTGTCATAGATCACACGTAGTGAAACTGATTAGTAGAAATGAGAAGTGGCTGGAGAAGACACAAGGAAAGAATCAACTTGAAATCATTCAGAAGTAACCACTGAGAGCAATTTAACTACCCTGTTGCCAAAGCTCTCTTCTTAAATTACAGATTCTCATGAGCTAGCAACTGTGCAGGGGAGTCGTAAAGAGGAATAGACACTGCATGCAAGGCTGAAGAAGCAATTGGTAACTAACAACACATCTTTTTCTAAGATAAGTTTAAGTCACAAAAATGACGTACTGTCCAGAGTTGAAAAACTTACATATTTCTTAGAAGCTTAGAGGTTATGAGTTTGGTTGGGGCTCCAGGAAGATACAAGATGCTAGACTCCAAAAAGAGAGAGATCCTCTGTAGAATAACACTCTGTAGATTAAAAGGGGACTCAAGAGTAGAGGAAAAACTTAGCAAAATCCAGGGCTATGAATTAGGTGTTCCTAGTTAGAGTCTGAATGTCCTGGAATGATGAGATGAGTGAGCTCCAGGATTGCAGGGTATGTGAAATGAGTAATCAGATCTACTGGTTTGCTGGTTCTGAGTGTATCATTAGGGTTTATGGGGAGTGGTGGTAGTGGTGGTGGCAGAATTAGTGCCCTGCACTTATGTTATACTTTTCCACTTTAAACAGTAGCTTATAGTTATTTAGCCCTCATTTGCATTCAGGTAAAACTGAGATAGCACCCTATAATTCAGCAAATATTTGTTTTCCTGGCAGTATTACAGTTTCAGGGGGCAGTTCCACCGTGTTTACAGTTTCCACTGCTTGGAGCCTTCTGTATATTTATCCTTGGATTAAACTCAAAGTAAGCTGATTTTATCAAGCCACCGGGTAATTCTGACCATTTCATCTGGCGATTTTAGTACTGTATTGTCGCAGCTGACCTGTATATGTAAGGAATTACTGGGTCATCAGCTCACAGGAATGTCTTTTGATTATGAACACACTTTCAGCATGTGTCCACTGAAGGTAAGGGGCAAAGAAGCATTGCATGATCTACTTGAATGCCTGTTTTAAATAGATAAAAGTGGGATTTCGGGCATGGCCTGGTTATGTCTTCTTAAACCTAAGTAGTGGAGCCGCAACTCGGCATAGCAACAAGAGATCTTTTGAACAACTGAACATTCAGATGAAGCAACTGTGTCCTTCAAACCACATCCTTCCTGCTGCCTGTGGGAAAGGGGTGATATTTGTGTTGAGCTCTGAGCACATGCAGAATAGATCTGTGTGTATTTCCACTAATAAAAGGACATTGTGTCTGCGTTTGGCACCTGGGATGGCAAAAGCAGTTAATTGCTTCCGAAAGCTTTGTTCCAACCCAGGGATCGGCAGGATTTTTAAGCACTGAACTAGGAACTGGGCACTAAAAATACTTATGCAGAAGACCTATGATAGCAGTAAGTTTGCAGAGCAGAGCTAAGACTTGCAAACTGTGTTATATCGGTGTCTTTACTTACTACGGTTGAGAGGAAAGGATTTAACATGCCGTATTTCCAACCTGCAAACTAATGAGCAGTGTTGCAGTGACATTTTGAGATATTGCATGTTGTGTTGTTTCTATGAGGATAATTCAGAATATATAGAATATGAGCATATGGTTTTCTAAAACAAAAACTTTACCCTAGTTTCTTTGCTTATATTGTTCACATCATGTTCATATAGTCACTGGCAGTTAAGGATTTTTGTTCTTTATTCAGAAACAAAGTAGTGCCCTCCCTCCAAACCCTCAAAAAAACCTACACTAAAATAAAATTAAAAGATGTGTTAAAAATTAAGCTTGAATTATAAAAATGAAACAGTAATGCTCTCGTGCCATTCAACCCCAGACTTTTCTTGTTGCAGATAGTTAGCAAGTGAATAGAAAGCCAAGCATGAACATATTTTAAATGCTCCTGATATTTTCAAACACTTAATCCTAAGCCTTAAAGGGTTTTATCTATAGTGATTTCAGGAATTTCAGCGTTGTTTTTTTTTTCTTATTTTAGATTTCCTGTTAAGTTATTCCCCAGAGTTTTTATATAAAATGCAAGAATAAGCATGATGTAATGAGAAGACAAAGTCTTAAGTACTGTAATTCATGTTGGAAATCATGAGTATTGTTAAGTCTTCTTACTTAAAGTGGTCATCTCCTGACTATAATGAAAATAAGAGCAAGCGATAGCCCTTTGTCTTTATTTAAATATGCTTTTTCTGCATAAGTTTGAACAACTCTGGCAAGGAAATATTTTGTTGAAAGGCAAGATGCATTTTTAAATTTATTTTTGCTTAATTTTTGCTCAACTGAAATTGATTTGAGAACCTATATTTAAGCAAAGATCTTCATAAGTTATTAGAATATGAGAATTGTATATTGTGACATTTTGAATAATCACGATTTTATTCCAGTGATCCAACAAAAGGAGTGCTCAATTGAAAGATTGGAAATGTGTCAAAAGCCCAAACTCTGCACAGTGTAATGATTCCGAATTCTCAAAAAACCCAGTGGGTTTTGGTTTCCAAAAGTGATACAATAAAAGAGTACAGAGTCCCTCTCTAAATCTGTGAGTAAAATTCTCTTTAGAGGGAATGCTGAATAAAAAAAGATGAGATCAGGGAAAAAGGTGAAAAATGTTCTTCTCCAGCTCACCTTACACTAGGAGTCACCTTTTACCTAAGCTCAGACAGAAGTACTTAAATGGGAATCCCGGTACTTCAGGAGCAAGAAGAATGAAAAACATGTAAATGATAGGCATGATATTAAACCTTAGGTATGGCATTTCTATTGAGCAACCATTAAAGTTTTGGAGGGTTCTAAATCTTAATAAAGAGTGTGTATCTCATGCATGATAGAACTGCATTTCATTAACAGGGAGAACAAAGTTTAGAGCTGAAAGTAAATCAAAGTAGTTTGTATTTCAATGAAGTACAGAAAAGCTGCCTTCCTAAAACATGGAAAAGGACTAAAAAATATTCTTTACATATTGTCAGTACAACTGAAGAACATGTATTGAACTAATTCTTACACCGAAAATTCACCATGCAATAGCCAGCAGGTATTATCTTTCTGCAGTATGAGAAGTACAAAAGAAGTCCTTAATATATAATCTGGTTAGGGATTATATGCACTCATGTGTATCACAGGCACTCATGAAACAATTGGAGAAAAATACAAACAAAATAAAACTATGTAATGGTGTGGCATGAAAAAATAAATATTGCAGCAGGTGAGAGAGGGAAATGAGAGCTGACTTGGGAAATTTGCAGGACAGTGAGGTATTTTTTTAAGATGCACCTTGAAAAGGGGTGAAATGTGTCCCTTCAACAAAAGGCATTCCAGACCGTGAAATCCCAGAAGAAAATGAAAAATCATTAATTTGCCAATTCACATTCAGCTTTTGGTTCATGGGACAAGCATTTAGATAGAACGCAACCTATTTGATCTTCTCCTCCATAAATTATTCAGTTCCTTTAATGTTCCAGACAAAGTCTGTGAAGCGATGTAACTGCTTGATTTTGTCAGGCGACTTATAAAACTGTAGTCACCTGGAAAATGCTAAAAGGATTGACAAACCAATTTTCACTCTTGTGAAATATGTCTTTGTTTCAGTCAGGTTGACTCAATAGCTAACAAAACAGAAAGAACCTGACAGACATGTTTCTCAGTGCCCGTTGGCCTCAGGTGCCTACCCACTCACATATAGCTAGTTAGTTGCATGAATAGATATTATTGCTATCTCCTCCCCACAGATATTATTTTTACTAGCTCAGAAAGACTTTCCTCTTGCAGTTTAACCATAAAAGGACACAAATAACAAAATCTTAAGACTTAAGTTCTAGTCTTAATGTCATTGCCTGTAGGATTTGTGACTTTGGTTTCTATTTGATCTCTCTTAGTCTTGGTGTTTCTTCATTGCATTATTACCATTAAGCACACTGAGCAACCCAAATGCATTCTCTGCAGTGCAAATGTATTGGAATTAACAATCTTCACTATGTGAAATATGAAGTAGAACTTTGTACAAGTAATGCATTTCATTTAGAACTAAGTTAACATATTCAAGAGTGGCATTGAATTCAGAAGCTGAATTCCTTCTGGCCTGGACAAGCTAAGCATTTATTGTAAGAACATTCATAAACATGATTGTACTTTATTGAATCTCATACTTCTTTTAACTTTGTTTTTTCATTGTTAGCACATTCCAGCGTAGATATGAACATGTATCAACTAGAGAATATAAAAAATTAAAAGGGAAATAAAGATCAAGCTAGAATTGATTGGTTATGGCATCACTGTACTAATTTGTTTTCCTTAAAGTACAAAAATTCCATGTTGATGTGTATATGGTACCTAGATTAGCACTTGGAGCCAATAGAGACTTTTGCATTTTCTCAGTATTCTCTGCTTTCTATCTCGTATTTCACCTCTGTAAGGTGAGGAATACCGTTGAGTTGGAATGTCAATGATATCTAAACTTGTTTTCATGGAGAAGGGGTAACTATGTCCATTTATTTAGCTATACATCAGCCACTGGCACTCAATTACTTGCCAGAAATGCTAAATACATGAAACAGTTCTGTGCAATAAGGATAAAACAGTGTCTAAGTAATTTCTATAGATATTCTAAGGATAAAATAACAAAAAAGAACATTATAAGCTATAATTATAGTTTTAATTTTTAAATGTTAATGTTTTATCAATATTTTTCTTTGAAAGGTCAATAATGTCTATTAATAGAGACCATATGAACTGAACTACATTTTGCCTTGTTTTGGACTGATGTTTCAGCTTCATCTTTCAAAATAAATAATGGGTCAGTAGGGTTGGCAAATTCCACACTTAGACAAATGTTCATTAAAGCTCCCTTACGGCTATTACTAAAATATACTACCACAAATATTTATAATCATGGCTGCCGTATATCGAACAATTCCTGTATGTCAGACACTTAGTACTTCAGCTGGTACATCTCACCACACTGATCATTTGCAGGTTGCAAACTGATTAAATATAATTTGCATCATTTGGGGCAAATTGTATGAGATGTGTATAGAATTAGAGTAGGAGTTGCTGTGAGTCAACATGACTGGCCCAGGGCTAATATGCTTTTTAAAATATATATATATATAATTATACTTTAAGTTCTGAGACACATGTGTATAACATACAGGTTTGTTATATAGGTATACACATGCCATGGTGATTTGCTGCACCCATCAACCTGTCATCTACATTAGGTATTTTTCCTAATGCTCTCCCTCCCCTAGGATTAGGAAACAGGTCCCAGTTTGTGATGTTCCCCTTCCTGTGTCCATTAGTTCAACCATTGTAGAAGACAGTGTGGTAATTCCTCAAGGATCTAGAACCAGGAATACCATTTGACCCAGCAATCCCATTACTGGGTATATACCCAAAGGATAACAAATCATTCTACTATAGACACATGCACATGTATGTTTATTGTGGCACTGTTTACAATAGCAAAGACTTGGAACCAACCCAAATGTCTATCAATGATCAACTGGACAAAGAAAATGTGGCACATATACACCATGGAATACTATACAGCCATCAAAAGGGATGAGTTTATGTCCTTTGCAGGGCCATGGATGAAGCTGGAAACTGGAAACCATCATTCTCAGCAAAATAACACAAGAACAGAAAACCAAACACCGCATGTTCGCACTCATAAGAGGGCTAATATGTGTTAAGGCCCTCCCCTTCTCGCCATTTAGCCTCTTGAGATTCTAAAACTTAAAGATGAGGCCTCAGAGTATAGGCTAGTAGGAGTTTGCATCCTGGCGGCAGCAGTCCATCTGAGTGCCAGGTTGAGAAGCCTGTCAAAATATCAGGGGCTTTCACCACAAGACGTAGGGAAACAAATTCCATTTTATGAATGGGTGTATGTTAGCCCTGAGCTGATATTCACTGAAGCCAAGCCATACAGCCTCTGGTATTCTCAAATATGCTTGAAAACCCAGAAACCTGCCTTTTTTTGTCTCCATCCAAATCAATATTGGCCCAAAGTCAGAAGTCTTGCCTTTTTTGGTCATGTTGTAGATGTTGGACCAATGTCAACTTGGTGAGAATGTTGACTTAGGAGAGCATGAACACATCCTGGTCCTTATAAGCCTCCCAAATTTACAGAATTGCCTCTTGAGCTCTTAATGAAATGAACTAAGTCTAATTCTCTGTATTAGGTCATTTGTTGAGCAGACCGATGGCAAAGCCCAAAACAGTACACTGGTGGGGCTGATATTGGCAAAGCGATATTTTTTTTTGTGGCATTCTTCAGATTAAGCTGTTTTCTTTTTCTCACCATATATGGTAGTGGCTAAGAGTCAATTTTAGAATTATGAGTTAATAAATCCAGGCTTTGCCATTTAATTGTTCATGCGTTGGAAGTTTACTTAACTTCACTCTATTTCCCTTACTTGTAAAATGCATGTATCAGTAGGATTGCTGGGAGGATTCAGTGGGATTATACAGGTAAAGTGGTTAGCCCAGAGTCTGATACATACAGCACACTCAGTAAATGCTAATGTGAGAATAAGATAATGTTTAGGATAGGGATTCCCTAGTTCGGCATTTATTTTCACAACGATATTCCAAATATACCTGAAAGAGACCTCCTTCATCTTCTTCCCTCTGATCCATTGATGAAACTGTGTGTCATATTCTAATGTTTTACAAATTATTGAAGCTAGAAATTCTATTGGCCAGCTCTTCATTCTCTGGCCCCACATCTAATCAAATACTAAGGCCTGATGGTTTTGCTATCTAAATATGGTCTTGAACTACTCAGTTCGAGTGATCCTCCTGCCTCAGCTCACTAGGTGCTGAAATTACAGGCATGAGCCACTATGCCCTGGCCAGTTACTTAATCTTATATTTAATCTTGCTAATATTTCCCCCTGCTATTTCTGTCTACACTCTCAACCATGTTGCTCTTCCTGTTACTTAGCAGTACAGACTAAGCACTTCAGAATGGTGTCATCTTTGATCTAGCTGTTGCTTCCTTCTCCCATACAATTTCCTCCAACCACCTATTTTAGATGTAGAAAAGTATTTAGTAAGCTTTATTATTGTCTGGAGGATAATGGCAGTGTAATTCTCTTTGTTTTGGTAATATACTGCTAGCGTATTTTACCAAATGATTATGTCCTTTCTACCATTAGAAGAGTTAAATTGGAGCTTGGGAAACATAAATACCTGTAATTGGTGAATTATTGATCTTTTTTTTTTCAAAAATATCGTATTATCAATGTGTAAATGGATCAGGTAAAAAGCCTACATATACAAACTAAAATTGGACATACTTCTACTGGAAATGGATAAAAAGGTATTTTTGTCTACTAGAGTAATTTCACCCTATGCACTGTGATATATTTTTCATTTCTAGTTACTGGACATGCCTGTTGTCTCTGCTAAAATGTCTCATGCATAAATAAAGATAATATTATTGCCTCATTCATTAGATTGTAAACTACCAGACAGGAGGGAGACTGTCTAACAAGTGTGCTTAGAACAGGGCAAAATACTTTGTCATCCATCTGTAAATGCTTGTTGATTGATTGGTGGCCGGGTCATGGATTTCGGATTGTTTAACCAACAGTAATGAAAGCCTTGCTCTCTGGTTAAATACTTTAAAAATACTCTTTGCCCTGACTTCTGGTCTGGAATTTGCAAACTGTTTCAAGAAGGTAAAGCCACCTTCTTCGGTAGCTTTGGGTAAAATTAATTTAGATTTGGTAAAAATAATGACTAATGGCTTGAATTCAAGTGAGCAAATGTGTAACTTGATTATGGAGATATACAGACTTTTCCAAAAATTTATTAAACAATATTATAAAATATTACTAAAAATGCCAGTCTAAATGTCTTTAGACTCTCCCATACTTGTATATTATAGCACAGAGATTAGAAACTTACAATTCTTGGGTAAAATCTGGCCTACACCCTGTTTTAATGAATGAAGTTGTATTGGGACACAGCCATGCACGTTTATGTACATGTTGTCTCTGACTGTTGGTGCACTACAACAGCAAAGCTGAGTAGTTCCAACAAGGCCTTTAGAACCATTAAGGCCCTTTTCTGAAAAATGTATTGACTCCTGTTCTGGCACATTCTGGATGATGTGCAATTCTAATTCTTTTGTCACTAGATACTGTTATATTAACATGTAATTTTGGTGCATTGTGAGTCAGTATAGGTTTTACCTATGCATTAAAATAATATTCCTATTGATACTGAACTTTTGAATAAAATAATAGTAGGTGGGTAATATTTTATGAAGTTAATGTGCCCTATTTTACAAAACTGGATTCCATTTCTTGATCATTTAGTTTTTTTCTCCAAAATTTTCTTACATTGTGACTAATCCTGATTCACCTTTGAAAAAAACCTGATTTTCATTTGCCTCATGGCTGATTTAAGCATAACATATTAAAGTAGTTCCTATACCTAAATAGGTTATCAGGTGGTTGTACCAGGTTTTGTGGGGCTCAGAACTGGCCTCAATGGTTCCAATAATTAATTGCCTGATTCTCTAGAAGATGCCTAGTGATATCTAGTGTACAAAACACTTGACTGAAATCAGTGGGCAGTAATTCTGTTTTCTGCTGGATGTAAAATCCTCAACAATCCCTGGCTTAGCTTTTCTTCTGTGAAATTAGACATGACAGTAAATGTCTCATCAAACCAGCTCCAAAAAATGGTGTGTTGATAAGACTGTGTGTTTGTGAATAAATAAGAACAATTTCATTATTACAATCCCAGCATCTAGCAATACCTGATAGATAGTAGTGCTTATTAAATATGCATTGTCTAAATTAATACTTATGCAATTGAAAATCACATATGTTCTGGAAAGCTACCATTACAAGAGAACTAGATTCTAGACCTAGTAACTTTTAGTTTGGTTACTGGGTCCTCCTTTCACTGTCTCAAAAACTTTACAAAAATTATTTAAGCTCTAAGCCACAATTTTCTCATGTGTGTGATAGGGATAATGATAGTACCTATCCCATAGGGCTATTGTGATGATCAAATTTTTAAAAAATCCAAATAAAGCACTAACGATGTACTTGGCCCATAGTCCACACCCAGTAAATGCAAGTTACTGTCGTGTTTCAATGCAACTCTTAAATGGAGAGCTATAGCCTGCTTTGAAGGTAATTCTTCCTGGAAGGTTTTCATTTTCTATTTGGACAGAATTGTTATTCTGAGTAGCCTGCACCTGACCCCAAAAGAATGAATATTAAAATGTTTTCTCATTTTAAAATGCCAGTTTCATAATTTCTTGGCCAATTGAACCTTCCACAGTGAGGCACTCTCTCTGACCTTTATTGGTAGCACCAATTGTTTAAAAGTCTCTATATAATTTTAAAAAGCTTTTGTGCTACTTTTCCTTGATGCTTATTATGGATTTGAAATCGTGTTGCTATAAAAAGTATTTGGCTGTATATGCTTTTATAATGAAAATAATTTAATTGGGCATTCTGCTTCCACACGTCAGCAAGGGTCAAAATGACGTTTTTTAAGAGAGCATGAGAGAAGCATTACAGAAGGGAGAGAGAAAAAAAAAAAAGACCTCACCATTTGTTTTCAGCACTGAATGATGCATGCTTCATTAAGGCCAATGGCGAGTCTCACGTGTCGTGTATTGGCAGACCTGCTCCACTGACAGACACCTTCCCACATGTGTTCCCTGGAGTGAATGATTGATCACCCCACATCTGTTTAGTATCTACCTGTACAATTTGACAATCCTGGGCCAAGGGCACCTTAAGCACATGACACCAACTATCCTTACTCACTACTTTTTTCTGAAATTCTTGCTGCCCTTGAAGTTTCCTTATTGAATTTTTCCAAGATTACATTTGTGCTGTAAGAGTACAAGAAAATAAATAGAAAGTGAATACTTTTCTTAAAGATGGGATACCCCAGTCAAGTTCATTTGCATAATCTACTTCTTTTTTACACAAAGTTGGTAAGATTGTAAAGTTCACTACCTCTTTGCCCGCTGTCGTTAAGGGTTTTCTGGAAGTGGAGCAAATACCATGCTTCGTGCTTAACAAACACATCCTTCACAACACCCCACTGACAGAAGATGAATTTAAAGTTAGTTTTCAAAGTTATATCCCATTTGAGTGAGATTGGGATATAACAGAGTGAGAACTTAGGAGTTCTGGTAAAAATTCCTGCTTTGTATAACATTAAAACATGCCTGTTCTGTAACCAACTCTCTGATAAAGGAAGTAATGTAGGTACAATGATTAGGAGAGGAATCATCTAGAAGACACCATGTCCATCCGTCAAGATTCCTACTTAATTCGGTCAAGTGAGTCTTTCAGATCTTTGAATCTTTGTTTGCCCTTTATTTTATATTGTGAGCTTATAAAATATAAGCTCACAATGGTAGTTCAGTTTAGTATTATATTGACAAATTGCTCTTCAAAATATTCACAATAACATTAATTGAGAAGTCTATAAAATCAGCAAAAATGTTATGATCTTCTCATGTAGCTGAAGGTGGTGGAGTTAATGGAATAGCATTAATATATTCTTAAGCCAGAATAGAATTTTTTGCACAAGGTCTCTGTTTTTCATTCTAACTTTGGCTTAAGGATCTACTAAACCTTTTTGTCAAACAGAGAGTTTCCATCGCACGGACGCACGCGCACACACTCACACATACACCCTTTGAATCAACAGAAGCACTTTTATTATTACTATAGATGAAACCAACATCGATTGATTCATTCAATCCTTCATTCAAAATGTCTTGAGTGCCCCCTGTGTTTCAGGCATTGCCTTGATCAGCACTTCTCTAAGTGTCGTGTGTTGAAGCTGTGTGTTTTCCAGACGCCTTCGGGGAGTTCATGAGGTTAGAACACTGAGAATGATATGAACTTTCTTATAACACTAAGACTCATAAGAACTCACTGTGTTGACATTTGCACTGCTGCAGTAAAAGCAATAGTAAGTAAAACTGCTGGTCCCTTAGTACAAATCAAGGCAGGGACACAGAACTGTACTAGCCATTATATTATTCGCTACCTTTTGCTCACACAGGTTTCACATTAAAATGTTGGTGATGAATCAGTTAAAAAATAATAATAATAATATTTTTGTTAAATCTTCATCCTTGAGTGAACATCTTTGTAATATTCTGTGTGCAGAGTGTAAAGTACGCATAAATGTCTGTTTCATACTGAAGCATGATGGTTGTTATGAAGGAAAAAAAAATCACAGTGACCTTGCTTCAGATTGAAGCTGAACTACCTACTTCTTTCAGGGAACATCATTTGTGCTTGAAAGGACTAACAGATGAAGTCTGGTTATTCAGACTTGGATATTTAGCAGACATTTTCTCAAAAATTAATCAAGCGAGCTGTCTCTACAAGGAACACAGTTGACATTACTTGTTTTCAATGATAAAAATTTGAGCTTTCAAGCAAAATTTAAATTTTGGAAAAAATGTGTCCACCACAGTCAGCTTGACAGCTTCATAATAGTTATACAGAGTTTTCTGGTGAGACTGATGGTGATATTAATTAATGTGGCTTTTTTGTATTAGATATCATTAAAGTGACAAAATTTGGATGATCTGCATAACTCAGTGAACAAATGTCTTAAAAATGCATGTTACAAATCATGCATCAGTAAAAGATTCATTGAAAATACAACAGGTTTTAATATAACATAGTGCGAAAACTTCATAGAAATCATTTAAGATTCCACTTTGCATCTCATTTTTAAGAAACTACTACTTTCGAGTTTGGGTGTATTTACAAAGTAAAATATCCACAATTATCTAAAAAGACTACTAAAATACTCCTCTCTTTCTAACTATATATCTGTGTGAAGCTGGATTTTCTTCGTTTGTGTCAACCAAAACAACGTATCTCATAACAGATTGAACTTGGAAACAAAGACACAGGAATCTAGCTGTCTTTTAAGCCAGGCATTAATGTGATTTACAAAGATATAAGGCAATACCACTCCTACAATAAATGTTTGAGTTAGAAAATATAGCCACTTTACAACAAAAATGTGTCATTTTAAAATTGTTTTTTATTCTCAATTTTAACTTTTAATATGGTAGAGATATATATCCCCATAAACAAAAGTCCTTTGGTATACTTAATAATTATAACAGAATAAAGAGAACTTGAGAGCAAAAATTTTGAGAACTAGTGTTTTAGATATGGAAAAAGCAGCATCAAAGACACAGACTCCACCCCCACGGTTTAATAGGGGAGGTAGAACACGCATGCAGCTCCTACCTTTCATGTGGTGTTGTCGCGGAGGTCTGTAAGCAGGCTATGGGAATACAGAGGCAGGATTTCTAACTCACAGAAGTGGGAGAAGGGAGAAGGAAGGCTTCTTAAGGGAAATATTATTCTACCAGAGCCTTAAAGTTTATCAGAATGTCGAAGTTCAAGTACATGTTAGGCTGATAAGGAGAGAGTGGGCATTCTTGTAGAGGGAACAGTCTGTTCAGAGAAGCCAATGATAAGAGAACAAGCTGTGTTCTAGGAACTGCAAGTTTAGGTTGCATGAGTGAGCCATGGGTGCTGAGTCTGGAGTGGAGATGAAGAACAACACAACTTGTACAGGGTCCTGACAGTGGGGATGCAATGGAAACATTTCTATTTTAGAAATTTAGAAAGGTAACTATTTTAGAAAGATAACTCTAGCAGAAGCAGAGAGGTTCATGTGGGCATTGGGAAAGAAGGCAGAGAGAGAGATAGTTTAGGACTCTATTGCAATGGTCTGAGAGAACATTGGTAAATGCTACCCTAAGGCAGTAACATCAGGGAGGAAAATGAAGAAGTGGATTTCAGCAGTGTTAAGGAGGTTGAACTTATAGGACTTGTTAGCCGAATGAATGCAAAGGATGAAAGAGAATGAGACAAAATACAACTTTAAGTTTTTTAATTAGGTGGTTGGAAAATAGTGGTGCCATCATTTGAATGAGAGAATAAAAAGGAAGAAAAACACTGGGGAAGGAGGATATTAATAAATTTACTATAACATTTTGGAGCTTTAAAGGCTGTGGACCATCACGTGCAGATAGTCAGTAGACAGTTGAATGTGCATTTCTGTTAGGTAAGAAAAATGCAGAGGCTAAAAGTTGAGATTCAGGAGTCATCACTATATGGATGTCAGCTGAATCCATGAGTCTGACTGAGAGCACTCAGACAGTGGGTATAGGATGAGAACATAGTCAGCCTGAGGATGTCTACATCAAAGAGATGAGTGGATGAAGAGGCATTACATTGCAAGTGGTATTGGCTGTTATAATACATGTAGTCTTATTTAAAGTGGAGATTAAGGAAGATTCCAATTGATGATCTGTTCATAACTGAATAATTCAGTGATCAGTTCTGTCACTATTAATACTATGCCATTCGTATTGTGGTAATCTATATGCATTTTTTTTTCATGTGGGCAAGAACAAGACAAAGGAAGAGGGAGAGAAATAGGGGAGAGAGAGCAGTGGGGGAGGGAGAGAGAGTGGAGTGAGTGTAAATGTATATGGAAACTGTGAACACTTTCTAGTACAAATCTTCCCCTTTTGAGTATCTGGCAGCAGTTAGATAATTTAAAACATTTTAACTTTGGTTTAGATTCAACTGCATCTTTTGCTAACCATTTATGATCTATATATAGCCATTAAGATTGTTTCCTCAAAAACAGGAAAAATCTTTACTGTGGTCTTGGTGGTTTGGCAGAGAAATGATAGTCCAAAGCTGAAAAATTAACCAGTAATTAGCCATATGTGCTTGCATTTTACATTTTAAAATACATGTTAAGCTACGTTATGGGGATTCTGGTTCCAAATTACAGAGAGTAAGTGTAAATAATTAGGTCCAAACACAATTATTTAGCAACCTTTCCATTTTAGTTCTAACTCAGAAAAATCTCTGAGTCTAAAAATGCCCAGCCACATACCTATGGGACACAGCTTGAGGGATTTACTCCACAGATTTGCAGTTAGTCTGTCTCCTGTCCATGTACTGATGAAGTTCAATGATTCAAATGAAGTGTTTAAAATACAAAATATTTAGATAAGTATACCTAATATCTCATTTTATTTGTTTAATCGGATTAACTTTATCCAAAAATGGATCTCATATTTTCACATTGCTTACATTCTTAGAAGTGTCATTTTCTCTCCAGATGTCTCCATTCCCTAAATGCCATTTTATTCAATACAGATGTCACAGCACATTATCCTTTTGTCATCTGTTTCTTGGCCATTTAATCAGGCTGACTAAATGTTCCCTGAGCGCTCCACCTGTTGGAGTTATTAACCTCCATATGGCCTCTAATCCCAGATGGATCCACCCACTATCTAAGCCAGCCACGAGCCAAAGTGGAGACTGGGTGTGGCTCCAGCATCTGGACAGCTCCCCAAAGTATGCGTAGTTGGAAGAGGCTACAAGGGCAAGGATGCAGAGAAAATTCAAAATGAAGATACCAGAGGTTCCCCCACTGTCTCAAACACTTGTGAACAAAAGGAGATAATTGAGCAAAAAGTCCCATTAATAGTGGGCAAGTAGCTATCTGTAGATATATGTAAGTGTCTGAAATGTATTTTATTACTATACTTATTTAGTCATTATCAAGTTAAATAGTCATAAACTAGAGACTATAAATAAGTGTTTATTTTGCTATCAGGCTCTGGAGACGCATATAGAGGTATTTTACTTTTATTACAAAGCATCTTCTATAAGCACGTTTATATTCATTTGAGAAAAAAATATTTTGAGATAAAATTAAAGGATGAAAGTTAAACAGGGAATTTAATTTTGAATTAAAGTAAGCTCAACTATTAGTTTATGTATTACTTCACTATATTTTTCTTATGTAGGGAAAAGAAAAAGAAAAGGAAGTAACCACCTATTAAACATCTGTTCTCAATCAAACATTGCTTGAACTTTTATGTACCTTATTTAATTTAACATAAAATATATCATCTCTTATGCTTCCTAATGTAACATATTAAACTTGATTCTATATGTTGTGAATTCAAATTTTATTTTTACTTAAGAATTTTTTTCAAAGGACAGAAATTATTGTACTCTGAAGATTTTCCACACTTTTACACATGTGGAAGGTGCTAGTCAATGGTCAGTTATTTTTGTCCATGATGTGACTATTCCCTCCAACTCTAGTTACATAAAGCAAAACTTTCATTCATCACAGGCAACCAACCTAATAGTAATGGGCACTTACATCAAGCATTCGCATATAGATTTTTAACAGTAATTTACCACTTAAGAGAAATAGTTCTTCTTGGAGAGTCGACAGACTCCAGGTCTGGGGCAGGAAATGTTCAGGATGAATGTAGAGTATCTTGTTGCACCAGACACCTAAGAAACCAGAGACTGCTGAGGTCATGTCGAAAAGACTCAGAGGTAACTTGAAAGGACTTTCACTAGTGACCAGTGGCACATTTTGAAAATCAAAAAGAATATTCACAGTTAATTGAAATGCATTAAATGTGTAAAAATTCCATGGATTTATAATAATAATACAAGAAAATTGGTAACTTTTAGAGAATGCTAGGGGCAGAGCACAGCCCAACATTCTGAAAACTGTTCAATAAAAGAATCAAGCATTTTTTTCCTGCTTTTTCTTTGCAAACTGTACCTCAGGCTGTACCAAGTAATTGAAGAAGGAAATGTTATCCTTTTTGAAGAATTCCAGTGAATAACTGATGATAACATTTATTATATAATCAGAGAAATGTTGTAAGTGTGCAATGAGAATTTTTGTTATTTTTTAAGTTGGGATACTGGTATAGTGATTATACATTCTTTAAAGTGTCTTTTAGCAACATATACTAATGAGTATGCAGACAAAATGATGAGATATCTGGGATTTGCTTCAGAGAAGTAGGTGGGAACTTAGATGAAATAAGATTGCCATATGTTGACGATTATTGAAACTGAGTGATGGAATTCATTATAATATATCTCTACATTTGTGTATGTTGGAAATTTTCCATTATTTAAATTTTTCAAAATTCTTCCTTTTCCGTAGCATGGATTCATTTGAAATAGAGGGCATTTGCATTTGCTCCAAAAGGGTGGTTATGTTAGAACAGGAAAAGAATTATCATACTTTTGATTTGCCGATTTTTGTGGGTGGAAAATAGAGTGAATATTCTGCTCAGAGTCAGAAACAGAAAACTTTATTATAAAATCAATGTAACCTGAGGTTAACATCTTTAATGTCAGCCTAGTAGAGATCAGTGTGACTGAAGTATTACCCTAGTAGTCCAGCAGGTTCTTCTTTCAAAGCAAAAGTCAAATAGTTTCTGTCCCCACATTATAGATGATGCTGATTTGCTTGATGCATAAATAGGGTATTCAGAGCACGTTGCTTGTGTCCATTTCCTGTACTGCCAGAGAATCACGTCCAGCACTTGCCTCTGCTACTGTCTATCTGCTGCAACTGCAGATGTTTCACGTAGCTGACAAGTTTTAAATGAGAGGCAGTTTTTTCCTACTTTTGTTATTTATTTTAAAACGATAAGCCAAATTTTAAATTATGAAATCATTTTGAATGTTTTTCTCAAAACAGGCCACTGTCAAACTTTTCTTTTCCAAACATGGATTCATTAATTTCGAATCAAATAAAAGTGGTGTATAAAAACAACAAATAATAAATGAAGCAGTATTTTTTGGCTAGAGGTATAAGTTGCTGCCCTGTTTCTTTTGCTGACCATCTGTAGTAGGTTATTTGATCATTGCCTCTTGAGGGTTGCTTTTGATTCAATTAGTTCTTTTCTTCTTTTGTCCTTGACAATGTGCCTGGAGAAAAATCTTCCCCACTCTGAAAAATGCCGATAAATTTACATTATTATACAATTTACACTAACACAAACACATCAGAAAAGGAGCTATGCTAAAGTAATTCCGCAGCTGAGACCATACAGAAGGGTTTCCTTGGGGATACATGAATGTGCCATGAGGTTTTCTGGCCACTCTCTTCATCAGTAAGGGATCCTTCTGCAGACGCTATGGAAAATAAATTAAGGACAACTTGATCCCCAACTTCAAGGCCTATCCCCAACCTTCCATAAGATTTAAGTCTGAAGGGCAAGGAGAATTAAACCCACCCTAATGTTATTTTATTCTCCTCTGAATAAAAGCAGCTAGATAGACTACTGCACTTTCCCTATGTGCACATGTAACTAAAGTGCTTCAGAAATATTAACACCTTTAATCTTCACAGAAGTCTCATGAGGAAGAGATTATTCATGATTGCAGGCAGATATGTCATTTAAGGATCTGGCAGAATAGAAAGGAAAGAAGGTGCCCCAAAGCCTATGAGCCAGACCAATGGAGCCAGGATTTAATCCAGAATCCTCCCTGCCATCTCTACTTCAAACAACCTCTTTGAGGACAGATAGTTTATTATCATTAGCTAACAAACAAGGTGTAGTGAAAACCACAACCAACAACCAAATAATCATAATTTAATAATAACAACATAAATTATTTAAAACTTGATGCATCATTATATATTTTCATCTTTAATATGACCTTAAAATAAATGATACCATCTTCACATGCATTATACATAGGGGCATTGGTGTGGGAATGAAGGATTTATTTCAGGATGTATTATCAGGTGTTCAACCTAATGACTCTTAGACTAATATACAGTGCTACAGATTTTTGCTTTATAGCCTAAGTTTGAAACTCCATCTCAGGTTTTTGCTTCTGAAATTTTTCCAAGATAAATTGCCCACCTTGTTAAAGTCAGTTCCATAACCAATGATGCCAATACAATTTACCTTTCCAACACTGCACTAGCAACTTTTTTTTTTTTTTGAGATGGAGTCTCCCATTGTCACCCAGGCTGGAGTACAATGGTGCAATCTTGGCTCATTGCAACCTCCACCTCACAGGTTCACTCATTTCTCCTGCTTCAGCCTCCAAAGTAGCTGAGATTACAGGTACATACCACCACACGCAGCTTATTTTTGTATTTTTAGTTGAGACAGGGTTTCACTATGTTGGCCAGACTGGTCTCGAACCCGTGACCTCATGGTCCGCCTGCCTTGGCCTCCCAAAGTGTTGGGATTACAGGCATGAGCCACCGTGCCCAGCCATTTTGTTTTCTTATATATAATAGAGTGCAATAAAGTAACTTGTAAAGAATTTTCCTATAAAAACAGTTGGAACTTGAAATTCACATAAATTATTCCATTGGGTAATCATTGAAATCAATTCTCTGCTCTTAATTTAGTTTTGCATGAAAGTTCAGTCTCCCTGAAAACGTGTGAATATACTTACATAACACATTTATATTTGTATAGAATTACTGCTACTGCTGAAGTATTTTAAAATAGTTTATTGTTATTGGTTCATTTAAAGGACTTTTTCATCCCCCAAATGAACTCTGGCTAAGTAAGTATACATGTGACTTAATATCAACATTTTCTTCATACATATTACTTCTCTAATATATTACACTAAAGTATAAATAATTACAATGATGTGCCTAAATCCACTTAAAACCATTAGTCATCAGGGCATATTTGTTAGAAGAATTTTCATCCCACATTTTAATAAAATGACCAAATAACTTTTACAATGCAATGATTGCTCTTTATCACCATGAATAGTGGGCAAAGCCACTTCGCAATGATCTGTTTTGACAAAATAAATTTCCAGAGAGAATCTGAGCTAATAATGGAACTTAAATCTAACCACTAAATCCACGCTCAGTCATAGAAAGTGTGATAATGTTACTATTGGGATGATCGCCACAAATCATTTAAATTAAAAAAAAAAAAACGAAACCCATTTAGTTCAGATGTTTCAAATGCCATTCAGCAAAGTCCTAAGCACATAGTTCAAAACTCAAGCTCTGACACTTAGCTTTGACCTCCCTTGCTTTTGCAACATCCCCTGCTCCTCACCCTTAAATTATAACCACTTTCTTCTTGCACGTTTGTTATCACTGGTTCTTGGCTGCTTAGACGGGGCACTGTGGTTTGACCTAGGGTAGAGCACTGTTTCCCAGAGTTGGGCTGACACTATTTGTAATGTGATGCTGCTCTCTGTGTTGTGTTTATTTGTTTGAAGGAATAGATTACCCAGAAAACTCTTCATAAGACTCCTGCCTAGGAGACAATACTTATGCATTACAAAGGTATCTTTTAAGATATCTGTAAGATTAGACCTCAGATAGTCAACAACTGAAGTTAGCTGATCTTTCAAAACACATACGGTTTATTAAAACACAAACAAAAAACACCTAGAAACCAGTGGCAGAAAATATGATTGACTACATCTATTTCTTCATTGCAATACCAACCTGGGGATGAGAACAACAAAAATAACAAAACAAAACAAAAAACAGAAATAATTATCTATGGATGAAGCTTCTTTAATTTGTCTATTTGTTTTATTAGCAGCAACATCTGAACACCCCTAAGTGGGTTTAGTTGTGTGGGTTTTGCTTTCTTAATTTAAATGATTTGTGGCGATCATCCCAACAGTAACATTATCACACTTTCTATGACTGAGCATGGATTTAGTTTTCTTAGAATTAAGAGAACAGCTTGTCGGGCTCAGTGGCTCACGCCTGTAATCCCAGCACTTTGGGAGGCCAAGGCGGGTGGATCACCTGAGGTCTAGAGTTCAAGACCAGCCTGTCCAACCTGGTGAAACCCTGTCTCTACTAAAAATACAAAAATTAGCCAGGCATGGTGACGTAAACCTGTAATCTCAGCTACTCGGGAGGCTGAGGCAGGAGAATCTCTTGAACCCAGGAGGCAGAGGTTGCAGTGAACTGAGATCACGGCATTGCACTCCAGCCCGGACAACAAGAGCGAAACTCTGTCTCAAAAAAAGGAGAGAGAGAGAGAGAGAGAGAGAGAACAACTTTAAAAATGAGTATAGGGTTTGAGTTCATAATTCCTCCACTATGGCAGGCTTGCAGTGAAACATCAACATGACAAAATTTTCTCTAATGGTACCTTCTATCTGCATTTTGATAATAAGCCTTTGGTTCCTTCTCTCGCCAGTCCTCGTCCCTGATAACCCATGCCCTTCATTTCTTGCTCTGAAGTCATCTATAATTGTAGGATGCATCTCTGTAGGAAATTTGAGAGAAGGTACATTGCTCAGTGCTTGGGCACCAGTGCTGCCCCGTCTGGAGAGCCCTGGCTTGTAGTCAGTACTGGAGCTTAATGGTAGGGTCAGCAGGTGGTCACAGCCAGCCAAATGCGGATTATGATTCCAGGGCCAGGCTCAGGGAGGGTTTAGGAGTCCAGGAAGCATGTATAAATGGGAGAATGGAATACATTCATTTCAGGGCAGTCAGAGAACAGTCCCTCCCTAGGAAAGTGTGACTGTCCTCTTGAGTACACGGATGTGATCAGTTTGGTATTAGAAACATGTCAAATAGATGATTGAACTTGAGGAATGACATGAGAGAAGGTCAAAAGTCTATTATACAGACCCATGATTTTCTTTTCCCAGATCTTGTGCCCTAGGAAGAGAAACTTAAAATTAACCATTTGAGCACTCTTTCTGCTCTCAGGAGGGCTTGTAGAGTGTACTCTGTACACTCAGAAAAGCACTGTGTAAATAACAGATATTATTCAGAGAGTACTGTATCTATTAGAAAAAGATTGCAAAATATCCATCCCTGTATGGTCCTGGAAGAGACAGCTTTCACTTAAGGTTTGTTTTTGATGAAGAAGTCTTGGTCACTGCTAAAGCACAGTACATGTAATGTCTCTTCTGAGGTTGCTCCTGGAAGATTTTTGCACCTGCCTCCCCTTACATCGTCCCTACCTGTTTCCATAGATTTCAATCGTTTTGTCAATGTTCACTACAGGAAACACCTAAGAATAGACTTGCTGCTCTGAGCAGATTCTATCTTGGGACGTGATGGATGGAGAACAGCCAAGAACATTGTAGCAAATGGGTGCCCAGTTGGGCTTTTCAATATTATGTATTTGACAGGGCACAGCAGCACCAGCATGCATTGGCATTGGAAAAATGCATTGCCCAGTTCTGTTTGAAAGCTCCTGTCATTTCAGAAGCACTTGAAAACGGGCATGCACGTTTTGCTGCTATGCTTGCCAGGACTATTAATAGGAGCTCAGGACTCACACTTGTATTGCCCTTTTTATAAAAAAAAAATCCGGAGAGAGATCCAAGATGGCCGATTAACAACAGCTCAGGATTGTAGCTCCCAGTGAAAGCGCAGAGAGCCAGTGGAAGCCGCACTTTCAGACGAATTTTTCTTGCCCACAGACTAGGAGATTCCCGGCGGAGGAGCCACACGGGTCGCCAGCGCGACTTTTTTGGCCGGCGCGGCTATTTTGCCGGCGCCCCAGCACGGCGCTTCTCGGCGCGGAGTATACGGGACAACTCCGGCTCGGCTGGT